>OY482674.1:31032042-31297242 GCA_960531455.1 Urophora cardui | reverse complement strand
TGGTTTATCAATTGCAGATGCGGAGATGTGTGCTGGTGATGGCCAAACGGGCGTATGTTCTGGCGATTCCGGTGGGCCCGGCGTCGTCAATGGCCAGCTTTGTGCAGTGATAATAGGGAGTGGCGGAGATCCCACAACTCCGGGCATATTTGTGAATTTCAGTATTCCCACTGTGTTACAATTCATACGATTAAATATGGGATAGAGCTGTCAAATTATCGTTTATACTATCGATTGAGCAGTCGCTGGATTCACGGAGAAAACTATATTGATGTCACATCCATATAAATTGATTATCTTTTCGAATCAATAAACTATGAATGTCTTATCCATATAATGGTTGTTATATGCAGAAAAAAAAAATTAATATATAATATATATATTATAATATATATAATATGAATATGACACCATAGTTTATTCATCAGACAGGATTATCAATTTTATATGGATAATTTTATCCGTGTATGTATGTATTTTTTTGCATTTATTAACTTATGTACATATATATTATTTTTCTGTAGTCTTTGGTTTGAAAAAATATACAATTCATTATTTTATTACTTTAAAATTTGAGCGCTTTCACATTACTCGGTGCGGTATCGGATCGACATTTTTGGTTTTTACCGAAAGTATACCGAAACCTTACCGACCACATGTATTTAAATTGGCACTTTCACATTAGTGTTGCATACATGAAATCGGAGCGGATTAATGTCGGTATACCGCAACGCGGTAAGACCGGTCAGTAAAATTTGAGGAATTACTGCAGACATTTTTGCGGCGTAATAAAAGAAGAAGAACAAAGTCAGTAAAAAACTCGTTTCGGCTATAAATGTAGCAAGTTATAATGTCTTCGTCTTCGCTAGGAGACATTATTGTTATTATTGAGTGATTTGTTGAAGTTAAAAATTTTGTTTTGCAAATTTCGATGTTTGTTTTCCTATTTTCTGCCGATTACGCACCGAAAGTATTCCCACAAGTGTGAAAAACACAGCAACGCGGATTCGTTTCGGTAAGCTGAAAATACCGAGCAAAAAATGTCGATCCGATGTCGTACCGAGTAATGTGAAAAGGCCCTAATTTCGGTATACCGCAACGCGGTAAGACCGGTCAGTAAAATTTGAGGAATTACTGCAGACATTTTTGCGGCGTAATAAAAGAAGAAGAACAAAGTCAGTAAAAAACTCGTTTCGGCTATAAATGTAGCAAGTTATAATGTCTTCGTCTTCGCTAGAAGACATTAATGTTATTATTGAGTGATTTGTTGAAGTTAAAAATTTTGTTTTGCAAATTTCGATGTTTGTTTTCCTATTTTCTGCCGATTACGCACCGAAAGTATTCCCACAAGTGTGAAAAACACAGCAACGCGGATTCGTTCCGGTAAGCTGAAAATACCGAGCAAAAAATGTCGATCCGATGTCGTACCGAGTAATGTGAAAAGGCCCTTACATTTCTACAGCGGGTTTTAATGCTCAAAAATCGGTTTGAAACTACGGACGAAGCCGTTCGGACATGCCTGCTTTTTCAGTGATTATTAAGTTATAGCAGCCAAAGCCAATGAGAACAAATATCAATCTTCTTTAAAGATAACAAAAGTTCAAACAGCATAAATTAGCTTTGGGCAGAATCCACTTATACAGGTCGGCTCTTTAGATCAGCTGGCTTCTTCTTCTACTTCAACAGCTATCCAATTTCTCTACTTCTGCATATTCTATACATGCATTTATGTTTACTATTGGTCAAATTTTTCATTCTCTGAGATTCTCCATCATTCGCTCGTGAGCTGAATGTCAAATTATTTCGTTCTCCTTTCTGGTTTGACATTCCGTGTGACATTCAGCTCACGGCGTGTTTGTGTGTATGTATCATGGACCGACCTGTTCAATTGGCCTTGGCTTTGGGGAATAAGTCTTCTAATTATGTACATATGTATGTCTGTAGCTGAAATTCTGAAATTTTATATGTGGAGCACAAACAAAAGGTTGTCAGCTAAAATCATTAATATTGGGTGACAATAACATGGAGCTCCCATACCATGATTTTTGACTAAAACGAATGAGGTCGAATGAAGTCATTCTAGTTTTCCTATACCGATACAGGAATTTCAATTTTAAAATATTTTTCAGTTGAGTTTACTGTACTTGATTTTCCTGTAAACGGAGTTTTAGCTGGGCTGCAGTTTCGATCACTGAACCCGGAAGTCGCTGGCGACCATATTAGCCATTCATAGTTAATGACCGATCAGTCGATCTGTTTCGATTTAAGTTACTTTTACAATTATATTTATTGAATATATATATGCTCATTGCCCATAGTACCAATTTATTGCACGGTGACATCTGTTGATCAAATGTCACACAGGTACAGGGTGACGACGCTTTGTTTGTAAGTAAATTATAAGGTTTCTGCCAATTTATTGCACAGTGACATCTATTGGCCAGGCGAAATCCATAAATGGCATATTTAATTTATTACACAGCTCAACAAAAAAGTTGATATTTTGGTGCGAAATATATAAATCTCCATAAAACTAAAACAATCTCAAAAATTCAATTTTTCGTGAAATTTTTTAAATTGTTAATCACGGTTTTTTTCGAATAATTTGTTTACCAGTGTATATTTAAGATTATTTCGAAACAATCTCCTGTTAAGTCTGTTTTCAACGACATATAACTTTTTCATATCCGCGTAGGCGTTCCTAGGATATTCTACTGTAATCAATTTCTGCTGTGAAGTGTTTCATACAACAAGTAAGGAAGCCTAAGTTCGAGTGGAATCGAACATTAGATACTCAGCTGTATGGTTTCATTGTTTGTTTGCGTTTGATGGAAACACGGTGTACTTTATATAAAGCGAGTGCTGCATAAAGTGGGCGTAGCCACGCCCATTTCCTAAATTTTTATCAGTCATCCAACTAAGCATATGAATATTATTCTTTGTGCAACATTTCATTCCTTTATGACTTCTAGTTACAAAGATGTCACGTTACAAATTCCCAAAGGGTGTTCAGGAAATATCTTTGTTAAAAAGTAGGCGTGGTCATAAGCCGATTTCAAAATCTGTCTATTAACACAAGTTATAAAAGTGTATAAACCAAGTTTCGTCATAATATCTCAATTATTTGTCGAGTTATGGGCTCCGAAATCTCGTTGATTCCTTTGTCTGAAAAGAGGCGGTGCCACGCCCACTTTCCGAAATTTTTATATATTTTGTTTCCGATCTATTGTGGAACTCATGCCACAAAATTTCAATGAATTATCTTTATATTTGACAAAGATCTCGCTTAAAATGTTTTTATTAGGCCACTTTATGATGGTTAGGTTAGGTTAAAGTGGCTGCCCCTGTTCGTCCGAAAACAGAGGCACACATAGGCCTGGCGGCCCGTTGTGATACCACGTGGAACTCTTGATTTGAAAAATTCCCCTATATTGAGAGATTAGACGCCTATAAAACTGAACCACCTGGTCCGTTTCATATAGCGTAAGATGTCAGATACCTTTGCGTCTTCGAGCTCCTCCAGACCCCCAAAGGAGTGTCTGTGGAGGCAAGCGTACCTAGAGTTAGACAGCGCGGGACAAGAGCATAGATAGTGTTCTACGCTTTCTACCTCCTCCTCATCCCTGCAGCTGCGGCAGAAGTCGTTTGTAAGGAGACCCATGCGAGTACCATGGATTCCCATGAGGCAGTGGCCCGTTATTATGCCGACCAAAGGGCCGCTGCCACTTTATGATACCCATATATAAAAGTGGGCGTGGTCGTTAACCGATTTCGCTAAAATTTTGAACATGTATTACTAAAAGTAGTGAAAGTGAATACACCAAGTTTCGTCATAATATATCGATTATTTGTCGAGAAATCTCGTATATTCCTGCTTCTGAAAGGAGGCGGTGCCACGCCCATTTTCCAAAATTTTTATATTTTTTGTTTTATGTCCATAGTTGGACACCTTCCATAAAATTTCAATGATATATCTTTATATTTGACAGAGATATCGCTTAAAATGTTTTTATTAGGCCCCTTTATAGTTCCCATATATAAAAGTGGGCGTGGTCGTCAACCGATTTTGGCAATTTTCCGTCCAAACATTTGCCTAAGTAAGTATATCACGCCTACCAAATTTCATCGATATATCTTCAACGGTTTCTGAGTTATGACTCATAAAACTTTCAATGTTTGCCCCTTAATAAGTGGGCGTGGCACCGCCCATTTTCCAAAATTTCACCATATTTCTTCATAAGGGCCTGAGCTCAATACGTGTGTGAAATTTTATCACTCTAGCTCTATTAGTGACTGAGATACAAAATTTCCGATTTTTACTATATAGGGGAGGTGGGCGTGGTCATGGTCCGATTTCGCCCATTTTCAATACCATCCGTTCCTGTCTTGATACCAACTTACATTTCAAATTTCATCAAAATATCTAAATTTTTGCGCGAGTTATCGTGCGCACAGACGGACAGACGGACGGACATGGCTCAATCAATTTCTCTTTTCACCCTGAAAATAGCTAAACTGGCAACACTGCTTTTGACCTATACTTAGAAAAATGCTCTCACAGGGCACTGTATACACAAAAGCGAGGATAATATCGAGGCGAATTCGCGGAGGTGACTGCCATTTTTCGCACTCGTATCGAGTTCGAGATGAACTCGAGAAAAATCAATTATCGCATTAGCATTTATTCATTTTGTTAATTCTTGCTTTACACGAAGAAATTTCATGTTGGGCTTTAATTTACCATTTAAAACTCTACTCAGGAAACTCAAAAGCTCGGATGATATTGTGGCGAATTCGAGTAGGATTCGCAGAAGAATATTTTTTAGAATGTATTCGCCAATAAGCCTAAATCTCGAATCGCCAACGATCCGAGAATATACAAATGCGCGAATCGCTAATGAGAGATGACTGTCCCGGGAAATCGGATTCGGAATCGCCGATCTATCGTCTCAAAGTATCGCCGCGATAATATAATCACAGAAGCGCTCTTCCTTTTTGCTTTTCCTACTACATAATTGGGTGGACCTACAGTTTTATGCCGGCTCCGAACGGCGAATGCATTTTTTGTGAGAAGCTTTTTCATGGCAGAAATACTCTCGGAGGGTATGCCGCCCACTGTCGAGAGGTGACCGCTATATCTAAAACCCAATAATTGCATTTTTACTAATTAGAAAAAAATTTTTTTTGGTGTTTGTCCGGACTGGGGTTTGAACCCGAGACCTCTGGTATAGCAGGCGAGCACTCTACCCACTGCACCACAGCGGCCACAATTAATTACCAGTGGTTTAGTTTTTTTTTTTATCAGCGCAATACTCAGCAATGTTTAATAAGCGTGTTATTGCATGTTTACCTTAGTTCAAAGATATTTAATTTTGGGGTGACTTCAGTTCACACAAATCTTAGTGGCATGTCATCGTTTAAACTTCATAACCGCCTATCTTACGTTGCTTGAATTTTAATGGAGAGCATACAAACTGTTTCGTTTCAAAGTCATTTCTGGACCAGGGGTCCTTCGATCGCGAATAAGATTATCCACCTTTTGCAATTGGCACAGCTGTTTGTTTGGTTGTCCGCGGCTTTATTGGTCCTGTGACGTAAGCAGTATTTGACATTTCCGCCTACTGGCATTACCGTCTCAAAATAATACCGTGGGTTTAGGTATGCCGCTCGCTACAAACAAGCTCAAACTCAAGGAGCTATACTGCAATGAAGCTAATAACAGGTGGTATGGTATGAGTACATGCAACCATACTAGGCTCTTATGGCCTAACAGGAACGCCAAACGGACGAAGTGTCTACTTGCACTCGGAAGGTCTGAGCTTGCCCTAATAATAGTGCTAATAACAGGCCATATAATCCTGGGGAGGCATGCAAAAGGATGAATGCTTCACATTATGATTACTGTAGGGCGGTTGAAGACGAAGAGGAGCCTGAAACAGTAAAGCACCTGCTGTGTGATTGCCCAGCACTAGGAAGGAGGCGACTAAAACATTTAGCAGCTTACCAATTTAAGGAACTAGCGGATCTAGTTACAATAGAGCATAGATGCTCATGCCTATGCCCTTGAATCACATTTGTTTTTGTTTTTCCCCCCAGACATAGGCACAGATACAAATTCGCCCTTTGAATATAAAAATAAAATTTTCTTCCCCTGCAATATGCCCTCAGGAATGGTATAAAAAATACAGGTATGTGCATTGTCATTTTTACGCTGTCTTTTTGATTAAAAAGCAGATTTTTGAAGTTTAATCTTATGCCAATTTTGGAGTATAGCGATGCCAGACTTTTATTTTTTGAATGCGTAGATTTTTGTTTGAAAGTTTGGGTATTTCAGTAATCAAAGGACAGTGATTTATGGAACTTCCGGTAGCTCCTCTTCGCTCACTCCACAAATCTTCATCCACTCTCCGCGAATAAAGGGTATCGTCGAAAATTGGAAAAATTTTATATCACCGTCTTTGCAGCCATATTTGGTATTATTGCACCGCTCAAATAAGCAACTCATATTGTTAAAATCTAGGGTACATATTTTTTTGTAATTGGATTGGACATATGTACATACATACATATATAGACTGAAAAGCACACTTGGTATGGTGGTGTACATACATATCGTCGTTTAAAGTGCAAAACCGCGTGACATTTTTGCCAAAAATGAGATTTCATCAGAAATATGTACATTCCTGGCGTCCGTCCCTATCCATTCAGGCAACAATTTTGAGATTCACACAACGCAATTCCAAATAATGACACAGTTTCAAAACCGCTTTTTTTAAGGAAATTTTTCGAATTAATACCGCGAATAATAGGTGTTATTGCTTTAAAACTGTACTGTAATGTACTAAAGTTGATTATCTTATATTATAAATGTGAAATGGAAATTGTGTTTAAACTCAATTGGCGAGAAAACCGCTGAACGGATCCTCACGAAACTTTGCACACCTAGGTATTTTCACACGGTAATTGCTATAGGCATATTTTTAATCTGATTAAAAGTCAGGGATGGGCACCTCCCATACAGACTGAAATTTTCACAGCGAATATCTCTGGAAATGTTTGTAGTAGGGTACTGAAAACTGGTGTTGGGCATATGAGATAATTACGTACTCAACGGACAAAAAAATAAGAAAACTATCTTTGCCGCCAAGAATGATATTTTTCTATGTAACTTTTTTGGACTAACTCAATATGATAATATTTTTAAAAGCACGTGGTGTGAAACCCGCGGGTAAACTCTAGTACTTTCATAAACACGAAATGGATTATAACTTTGCTTTATTGAAGAAAAGTTTTTACGTGCTCCTGCAAAACCGCCTATACGTCACTATTGAACAAAATAAAAGACGCAAAACCGCTTATAAATACATAAGTAAGCAAATAACTGCACATTTAACTGTTTTTCGCCAAAATGATATTTGGATTAAGAATATAATCCAAAAATCTACCTTGGTTTGGATGTGGGTTTGCAAAATTCCGAACCGTTTTGAATTAAAAGAGTTTTTACTGCCTCCTATAAAATTTTGGTGGTAGCGGATACGCGGCATTGCACTTTATGCGACGATATGGAGTTATAATAGATCAATCTCCAAAACCTCCCCAAAATATATACCAGAGTGATCACAAAGCCTAAAGTAAAAGTGATCGTAACTACTAAACTAAATTAAAAACTCACCGAGAATACCGGAAAGGGGCTACTTTGTAGTACGGCCAAACTGATATTCCGCGAAGTAATAATCCGAAATGAATCTTATATGAATCACTGATGAAATTAATCTATGACTGAGGAGGCATCAGTGAGTACTTTCAAATAAAGACTGCTGAATTTTTCATATAAATGGTTTGCTTTTTTCAAAAAAAAAAAATAATAATAATAAAAATTGTACTCAGAAGAATCATCAATGATCATTCAGCAGTGAAACAAATTTACTGCAGGATGTGTAATTTTTTCAAATTGAAAAAATTCGTTACTATGAATACCATGGTTACAATTTATTTTTAAAACAAAGCAGTGAAAATGCCATTAATGGAGGATTTTTATCATTGAGCATGGCAGCACGAAATGTCATAATCTGCTTAATTGTCAGGTGGTTAATATGGCGACGAAAACTTGACGTTTGTTTTACCTGGTATACTTCAAGGCTAATTTATAGAAGGTTAACCTACTAAACAGCTGATTGCAAACTTTTTTCTATTTTTTTTATTCATATTGCGATGCTTATGTCAAACTTATGTCAATTTTGATCTTGACGCAATAAGATTTCTACAATGGCGGGCTATGATTTTGACAGAAGCATCACAGAATACACAAACAATTTACATGGAGTGTGTATGTATGTTTGTACGTATATCGTACTGCAAAAACCTTCTATAATTGAACCATGGTATACTTATACCATGGCCCTTCCCATATGAAATTGAAAATTACACAAACAAATTTAAAATAAAATTTTTTTGAAAAAATTGAATTCTTGAATTCAAAAGCGACATAATTCAAAACCCAAATAAATAAAAGAGAAATGGAAGAAATGCAAGAAAACCTTCTTCTTTACAAACGAAGCTTTGAAGTAAAACCTTGGGTAAGGAAAAAGGCTGTTGCTGGGAGGAGCGTCCCTAAACCCTTTATTCATGGATTCAAAAAATTTTGAGTTGTGCAATTTTTTGATTTAGGGTGCGATTTGTAGGCAAACGATAAAACTGAACAAAATTTCTAGTTAATATTGAAAAATGTGTGGCAAAAGTGTATTTCAAATTATTTGAAGAAAAATAAAAGAAGATTTTAATAAGAATAATAGGAATTAGAGCTTTTTTTGCTGTAAAATTATTGCGAGTCGCAGTCTATGCTAATTAATTATAGCTACGTATATAAATTAATAATTAAGGTAAGTTACATATATGACAGAAATAAAATATGACAAGTATACACTTATAAGAAATGAAATTTTGAAATACTTATCCATGTTCGGAAGCACTTATATTTGCGAAAAAGCCTTTTCTAGCCTTAAGTTAATCAAAACAAACCAAAGAAACATTTTATCACAAAAGCATTTGGAAGCAATTCTGCAATTATCCACCTCTGATTCGACAATAAATATTGACAATTTATTAAACAGCCTTGAATAAACTTATCACTTATTGTTATTATGTAATATGAAGATACATTTTTTTTTATATGTACGAGTTCATATCTTATGGGCTAAACAGAATCAGTACTTCTCCGTCATGACGGACAAGGAAGAAGCTGACAGCAGAATAGACTGTGTATATTTTGCTCGTGCTACGCTACATTGGCAACGTATCAGTCGCCGGATCCGGCATACTTTGCCAATTTTCTATTTTGCCGTACGTCAGTAATATAAGATGTGTTCGGTGAAGGCATTAGAGTACTCTAGTGCAGAAAATTGCGTTCGATAACTCGTTTTTGTACTGAACTGTGCAGAACTGTGTTTTGTAACCAACTTAAAATTAAATATTAGTATTAAATTAATACTATTAATACATATTCCATGCGATTTTGCTCTTAGCAATTCGATAATTTTCGTTTTTTGCCGCCTTTACATAAAACTTCTGTGACAAATGTCTGATATTGTTCTACCCTACACTTTTAGTGCATTCACCGAACACATATTTTATGTGCCACTCTTTCCGCTACGTACGTCCTGTCAGTCGAAAACGACGTACGTCATGACGGAGAAGTACTGATTCTGCTTAGCGCTTTAATTTAATATATAGATACATTTATATAAATAATATATGTTGTAAATATTGTACATAAGCATGTATGTTGTATGTAAAATTTCGTACAATAAAAATTTACTTGTAGTTTGTAATTTTTTTTAAATCTAACACAAATTTTTTCTGAGTGCACTAATAAATTTTTGTAGATGTATTGGAGTTTCCCCATTCAATACGAGAGCGTTGAGCACCCTTGAGTTTAGGAAAATTCTAAGATTTGTGGAATCCACAGGATGGTTCGAGTAGGGAGTCTTCGGATCCATGTGGTATCACAATGGGAGCTCAGGGCCTAAGTGGCCTAACCTAAGTCATTTCTGTGTATGAACTTACGAGTAAATTTAAATATGAACATTTTTAAAAAGAGCCTTTTGACCGATGAAAAATAAAAGTCAAATTTAAATTTCCTGAATTAACTTAGTATAAAAGTAGGAAAAAACTCAATACGCGATAACTCAAACATTCGGGAACTTGAATATTTTTTTTCTCCATTGACTACTTTAAAATTTGAACAATTTTTTTTTTATATTTTATGGAAAACAATAGATACATACATATGTATAAAACACTGTTTGTTGAAATGCGCTGTAAGGGCCGATATTCAACTTGTTGTCGTTAGGTGCGTTTTCTCTTTAATTTGAAGACGCCGCTCTGGCTAATTTTCTTGCCAATTATGTAATCTTACTTAATCTTTAATATTTTCATTTGAAACCCATACACGAAACATACATATATATCCCTGCAAAAAAATGTGTGATTAATCCCGAAAGAGATTTGTCCCGGATTAATCTCTTTCGAGAACAATCGGTCCACAATTAGTCCCCGATTGTTACCGTACGGGTATAAATGTAGACTAATTGTAGACCAATTGTTCCCGAACGGGTATAAATGTAGATTAATCGCTTTCATCCCGAACGGGTATAAATGTAGATTAATCGCTTTCATCCCGAACGGATATAAATGTAGATTAATCGCTTTCATTCCGAACGGGTACAAATCTAGATTCCTTAAATGTAGAAATTTTACACAAATATGCAATGTATTTAAAAAATTGTAGAACAACTGGTAAAACGAATTGCACACCCTTTCTTTTAATAACAATGATGAATAATAATTTTAACAAAATGTTGCCTAAAATATTCTATGAAAAAATCCTTTGCATTTCGCTCATATAATGCATACTCAAAACTTACAATTTTTTTTTTATTTATTTATTAAGATTTTTTTTTCAAAAGTAAAACATTATATAATCTTTATTTATATATGCATGAAAATTAAAAATTTTTTAAAGATTGTTATTAAAAATTGTCTTGGCGAACAACTTGGAAAAATCTACATTTGTACCCGTTCGGGCTGGAAGCGATTAATCTACATTCGTACCCGTTCGGGATGAAAGCGATTGATCTACATTTGTACCCGTTCGGTATGTTAGTGATTAATCTACATTGGTACCCGTTCGGGTATACAAGTTGAACAATTAGTCTCTTCATAGGACATGCTCGAACAAATGCGATCAATTCACTCCATATAAAGGGATGTAAAATTGTATTAGTCGCATGCTCCCTTGCGATTGATCCCGGACACGTCCCGGATTAATCGCATTTTTTGCAGGGATATTACATATATATATACATTATATACATTTTTCAATCGGTGTCTCTTTTGGCTGAAAGAAAAACACTTTTGTTGGCTCTCCTGAAAATTTTTGAATTTTGAGTTATGTCACTTTATGATTTAGGGTGCGATATGTACATATGTATTTTCCCTATAAAAAGCGCTAAAAATGCCAAATGTCTTCATAATGTTTCATACCAATAGTGAGATAGCAAAGTCGCACGTAATGAGTTTTTGCAATATCATTCTGCTGCTGACGCACATACTAAGCTACGTTTGTTGGACCACCTGCTCAAATACCGATTTTCGCATCTATAATGGAGTGAGATGCAGTATACAGGATAGTCCTTACATGGCATCACTGCACGAAGATGACGACTATATATGCTCGGGCGCATTAGTGTCTTATCAGCACATGGTCACGGCGGCGCATTGTGGATACGAGAAGGATACAAATTCACTCACTGTGAAGGCTGGTGTTACCAACAGATGCGACAATAGGGGAACTACTAGAAATGTTGACAAATTTTATATTCACAGAGATTATAATGATACAACACAATATATGGATATTGCCGTTGTTAAAGTGAGCTGTCCCTTTCCCTGCAACAATCCAAAAATCCATCCCATACCGCTTTGCAGTACTAGGCTAATTCCGCGTACTTGGATGCAGGTGTCCGCATGGGGTAAAAGGTTTGAAAGAGATGCAGATTGTGCGAGGATATTACGGATGTGTCATATGCAGTTAAATGGTTGGCGTTGGTGTAAAAATGAATTTGAAATACATGGTTCATCCATTGCGGACGTGGAGATGTGTGCTGGTAATGGCGAAAATGGCATATGTACTGGCGACTCCGGTGGGGCTGGCGTCACCAACGGCCAGCTTTGTGGAGTGGTAATAGGGAATGGCGGAATACCGACAACTCCCACAATATTTATGAATGTTAGTATTCCCACTGTGTTTGAATTCATACAATCAAATATGAGCTAGAGCTGTCAAACTATCGACCAGGGCTGCACATTAACGTTATTTTTTATCAATAACCGAAAAAATATTTTGTTTTCAATTCAACTTTGAAAAATTTTAACGTTAAGTGCTGAACAAAAAAATACTGTTTTGATAATTATCAAAAAAAAAAATTATGAAAAAAAATTTCGTTTTGTTGATTATCAAAAAACAAATATTGAAAAAATTTTGTTTCGGTAGCCAACAAAAAAAATTATCAAAAAAAAATATCGTTAATAAAAATTCAAAGTAAAATGAAGCCGTAAGCCCGAAACAAATTTTTATTATTATTTTGTTTTTGATAATCAACGAAACAAAATAATTTTGATATATTTTTTTTGATAATCAACGAAACGAAATAATTTCAATAATTTTTATTTGATATTCAACAAAACAAAATTTTTTTGTTAATTTTTATTTGATATTCAACAAAACAAAAGATTTTTGTTGATATCGTTGTGCAGCCTTGCTATCGACTATACACCCAGAAAAAAAAGAGTGTGAAACCAACCAAAAATCAACAAATTTTGTGGTTAATTTTTTTCAACACGATACTTAATGTATGCCATCATGTAATCGTGTAAATTTAACACTACTGTCAAGTGTTAGTTTAACAGGATGACAACTGTAGAATTAACACTAAAATTTATTGAGTCTTCCTGTTGATTTTACAATTTTAACTAGTTAATGTTACAATAAAAGCTGGTTAAATTAACACGAAATGGTCCTGTTGAATTAACAATAACATCTTTTTGATTTTACATTAAATTTATTGTTAAATTAACTAGAAAGTCTTGTTGATTGTACAATTTATTTTTTTAAATAAAAAAACATATAAAACATAAAATATATAATCATCACTTCAATTAAGCACATTCATACATCACCCGCACAACTGACCAAATTGAAGGCGTCCTTCTCATACGAACACAAATGTACCGGCGATAGTTTATACATGGGCGATAGTACTATCACTTGCACCGAGTAATGTTTGGCCGCTAATGCAACAACCGCATGCTGCACGCAAACCCCCATTCGCTAAAAAACCTCGTGATATTGCAACCTATGAAGGGGAAAAATAAAATATTGGTCATTAAATACTTTTAGAAACAAAAATGTAATCCTCTTTTAACTCACCTGCAAACTGAAAATATAAATCGAAAACCCACTATCGTGAACTGACACACGGTAGGCAGGAAGCGACGATAGGTTGCATGAAAATGTCGAGAAAAAAGGAAAGTGGGGTTGTGTTATGTGATGTTTATAGATGGAACATCCGTTGAAATTAAAATCCGAGCTGCTCCTTTTTCAAGGATATCCACATTTTTTGTTTTTTTTGAAAGGATCAAATATTGAGAAAATCGAAAATTCGACACCGTCCAAATTTTTCCGATTTCAATACATTATTTGGTCGCTAAGGGATACAAAAAAAGGTATTAAAAAGAAAAATGGACACCTGTAGTGGAAAAATCCAATGTGAACAGGACCTAAAGGATAACCACTGAAATATAAAATAACACAAAAAGTACCCACTTTAATTTGCGTATAACTCCTAAAATGTTAACTCTACGTGAAAATTCCTTATAACATGTTTCATTCAGAATAAATAAAGGAATATTTCTTTGATATACAATTTTGATGTACCTGCAGTGGTTAATGCACTTTGGTCCATCTAAAGTGAAAATTTCAAAAAAAGTACGTTTTTTTTATGGTGCTATTTTAAGTTCAAATATTTTTCTAGTTTATGTAAATATTTTAATCTAATGATCCAATTCTCATTCTTACATATCTATACGTTAATATTAAAAAGAATTAGAGCTGAAATACGCGCTAGCTGTGCACGGTGGGCGGTAAGCAACAATAGGTTGCATGAAAATATCGAAAAAACGATCGCCGGCTAAACACTTACGTAAAATGATATTCTAATATACTTCATAAACACACAGCAAGCGTGAATAAAATCTCCAACATTTTTTTAAACGAAAATTAGTACCAGCACACAGCTAGGCACATATTCGTTGGGCCATCGTTTTTACGATATTCCCATGCAACCTATTGTTGCTTCCCGCCCACCGTGCACAGCTAGCGCGTATCTCAGCTCTAACTCTTTTTTAGTATTAACGTAGAGATATGTAGGAATGAGAGTTGGATCATTAGATTAAAATATTTACATAAACTAGAGAAATATTTGAACTTAAAATAGCACCATAAAAAAAACGTACTTTTTTTGAAATTTTCATTTTAGATGCACAAAAGTACATTAAGCACTGCAGGTACATCAAAATTGTATATTAAAGAAATATTTCTTTATTTATTCTGAATGAAACATATAATAAGAAATTTTCACGTAGAGTTAACATTTTAGGAGTTATACGCAAATTAAAGTGGGTACTTTTTATGTTATTTTATATTTCAGTGGTTATCTTTTAGGTCCTGTTCACATTGGATTTTTCCACTACAGGTGTCCTGTTTTCTTTTTAATACCTTTTTTTGTATCCCTTAGCGACCAAATAATGTATTGAAATCGGAAAAATTTGGACGGTGGCGAATATTCGATTTCCTCAATATTTGATCCTTTCAAAAAAAAACAAAAAATGTGGATATCCTTGAAAAAGGAGCAGTTCGGATTTTAATTTCAACGGATGTTTCATCTATAAACATCACATAACACAACCCCACTTTCCTTTTTTCTCGACATTTTCATGCAACCTATCGTCGCTTCCTGCCTACCGTGGACAATGATGCTAAACTCGCATCACTGCCACGGCACAAAATTTTCCTTTTTTTTTTTAAATAATTTGCGTTTTGTACGAAAATCAGACTTCAAATGATCAAAAAAATTATGTATGTTTCAAAATAGTTTTGACGTTCTTTTTTAACACTATTTTTAGATTACATTGACACTATGATCGTGTTGAATAAACCAAAATAACAAATGACGTTTATGTTTGAACATTGTTTCGTGTTATATCAACCAAATTTTATTGTTAATTGTTGTTCTTGTTGTTTTCACGTTTGTTTTCATGTTGTATTAACACTAAAATTGGGACGTCATTTTTCTAACATTTTTTTTAGTTTATATTGACACTATCATCATGTTAAATAAACCAAATTCCAAATGACATTTAGGAATAAAATTTTATATTTGAATCATCTTGTATATTTTAAAATTTCTTCATGTTGCATCAACAATAAAATTTGGTTGAATTTACCAAATTTTCAGATGATAGTTACAAAGCCAAAATCATGTTTAAACATCGCGTAATTTGAAAAAAATTGTTGCTGTTCTATGTGTAAAGATCGATCGTGTTAATTTTACATGAATCGTGTTGATGATTTTTTTCTGAGTGTACTATTGCTTGTCTAGTCGCTTGCTTCTCTCTCTCTCCACTATAGATACACGGAGAAAATTATATTGATGTCACATCCATAAAAATTGTTAATCCTTTCGTATCAATAAACTATGGATGTCTTATCCATATAATGGTTGTCATATGTATTATAAACAAATTTTGTAATATTAAAAAGAAAATATGGTTCATACTAGGGCTCGGGGAAATCGATTAATCGATTAACCGAATTATTCGACTATGACTGATGTCGACTTCAATTATTCGGTTAGCGATTTTCGAGTAGTCGAAAGCTGCCGACTAATCGAATAACTGCTCACTTTAGTTTATTCGGTTAATCGTTCCTTCCGATTAATCGAATATTCATAAATTAATATGAACCCATTTCATCAAAATTTTAAGTGATTTCTTGGACATTTTTTGTTGTTGTTGGAGCAAATCAAAGCACTCCCCGCCCTTTTCCGGTCGTTACTCCGTCACGCTAGGGTACTTGTTCTTTCTGCACTAGGCTGACTACTGTAAGGGCAACGTTTTTGGCCGCTTTTCACGACCCCTTAGACTCCTTTGGAAGAAAAGGGAAGAATATGTTGATGAGGAAGATGAAAAGAAAGATGATGATGAATGTGAAGGTGAAGGAGGAAAAAATTAGGGAAAACTCCTTAATAACCCTTTTTTTTAGCTGTTTTGGCACATTTTGCTCTTCTTGAAGAAGGAGCCAGCAAAACTCGCCCACCAGTCAATGTCCTTGGCATTCCAATTCTATTTCTTTTATTTCTTAGTTAGAACGCTCACCATTGTAAAAGTACGCGCCTAAATTTTACTCTTATGTTGAGAGGGTTTCGGGAAATTTTTTTTTTTTTTTTTGATCCCGCGAAATACCACGGAAATAGTTTTTCATTGTAACTTCTTTATTTGACTCTTCTGTATGTTGATAGGGTTTCGGGACAATTTTTTTTTTTTGATGCCGCGAAATACCGCGGAAATATTTTTTTTCATTGGAGCAAGTTACATCCTTTTCTGTCGCAGATTTTTCAAAAAAAAACCCCACACCCAGCTTCTTTCATATATACATATGTATGTATAAACACAATAAGCACATTTATATTTTAAAATTATCTCTAAAAAATTTACACTGAAAATTCGATTTTTAAAATTCGATTTTCTACGTAAATCGAGTAGTCGAAGGAAAGCAATTATTCGAATAATTGAGGCAAGGCGACTAATCGAATATCATCAACCGACTTTTTAGCAAGTGAACGGTTATGAATCGATTAATCGGTTAACCGAATAATCGATTAGTCGAATAATTTTAAGAGCCCTAGTTCATACACATTCCATATGTATGTACCCTGTAGGGAAAATTACTAGTTGCGAACTAGGTCGCTTCTAGTGCATTTTTCGCCACTACTACATAGTGCGAGCTAAATCTCTTTTTTATGTTATCAACTGGCGCATTTAACACAGCGATGTCCTAGGCGGTGTCAATTGTCACTCTCTGCACTAAATTTTCGATAGTTCCGAACTAGTACTAAATTCTACAGTTTGCACTAGTTCGTTTGTTGGCACAATTTCGATAGTTCTGAACTAGCTGCAAGTACCTAAAAATTCTACTGTTTTACGTCTGCCGCTTAAGTGCCGCATTTGACACACTTCATGCAAGTGCCGCGATGGCCACTGGCTAACGCGTATGGCGAGGGCGGGTTCGAATCCTGTCGGTGTCGAGGCGGATGATAATTTTTTTATTTTTTTAACTAATATTTTTCTATTTATTTATTTAATAAAACTTTACAATAATATATAAAAAGTAATAAAAAACAAGTAAGGAAGCCTAAGTTCGAGTGGAATCGAACATTAGATACTCAGCTGCATGCTTTCATTGTTTGTTTGCGTTTGATGGAAACACGGTGCACTTTATATAAAGCGAGTGCTGCATATAGTGGGCGTAGCCACGCCCATTTTCAAAATAAGTCATCCAACTAAGCATATGAATATTATTTGTGCAAAATTTCATTCCTTTATGACATCTAGTTACAAAGATGTCACGTTAAAAATTCCTAAAGGGTGTTCCAGAAATATCTTTGTTAAAAAGTAGGCGTGGTCATAACCGATTTCAATAAATTTTTACGTGTCTATTAACACAAGTTATAAAAGTGTATAAACCAAGTTTCGTCACAATATCTCAATTATTTGTCGAGTTATAGGCTAAGAAATGTCGTATATCCCTTTGTCTAAAAAGAGGCGGTGCCACGCCCATTTTCCAAAATTTTTATATTTCTTGTTTCCGGTCTATTGTGGAACTCATGCCACAAAATTTCAATGAATTATCTTTATATTTGACAAAGATATCGCTTAAAATGTTTTTATTAGACCCCTTTATAGTTTCCATATATAAAAGAGGGCGTGGTCGTCAACCGATTTCTCTAAAATTTTGAGTATGTATTACCAGACGTTACGAAAGTGTATACACCAAGTTTCGTCATTATATATCAATTATTTGTCGAGTTATGGGCTCAGAAATCTCGTATATTCCTGCTTCTAAAAAGAGGCGGTGCCACGCCCATTTTCCCAAAATTTTTGTGTTTTTCGTTTTATGTCCGCAGATGGACTCCTGCCATAAAATTTCAATGATATATCTTTATATTTGACAAAGATATCGCTTAAAATGTTTTTATTAGGTCACTTTATAATACACATATATAAAAGTGGGCGTGGTCGTCAACCGATTTTGGCAATTTTTCGTCCAAACATTTGCCTAAGTAAGTATATCACGCATACCAAATTTCATCGATATATCTTCAACTGTTTCTGAGTTATGACTCATAAAATTTTCAATGTTTTCCCCTTAATAAGTGGGCGTGGCACCGCCCATTTTCCAAAATTTTTACGTTTTTTGTTTTACGTCCATAGCTGGACACAGGCGACAAAATTCCAGTGATATATCTTTTTATTTGACAGAGATATGGCTTAAAATGTTTTTATTAGGTCACTTTATAATACCCATATATAAAAGTGGGCGTGGCCGTCAACCGATTTTAACAATTTTCCGTCCAAAGATTTACCTAAGTAAGTACATGACGCCTACCGAATTTCATCGATATATCTGCAACGGTTTCTGAGTTATGGCATATAAAACTTTCAATGTTTGACCCTTAATAAGTGGGCGTGGCACCGCCCATTTTCCAAAATTTCATCAAATTTCTTCTTAGGGGCCTGTGCTCAACACGTGGGTAAAATTTCATCACTCCAGCTCTATTAATGACTGATATACCAAATTTCCGATTTTTTCTATATAGAAAAAGTGGGCGTGGTCATGGTCCGATTTCGCCCATTTTCAATACCAACCGTCCCAGTGTCGATACCAACTTGCATTCCAAATTTCATCAAAATATCTCAATTTTTGCGCGAGTTATCGTGCGTACGGACGGACGGACGGACGGACATGGCTCAATCGATTTCTCTTTTCACCCTGATCATTTTGATATATATAAGTCTATATCTATCTCGATTATTTCATTATGTTACAATCCACCGTTATGAAATCAAAACTATAATACTCTGTGTACTAGTACAGCTGAGTATAAAAAATAAAAATAAAAATAAGCCTAAGGGATCGGAAAAGCATAATTAGGGGAACATTTCATTTCATACCAGATGCAAATAGAAAACTCTTTATATAAAATGCTTCACCAAACATCTGAGAATTGCAGAAATATACAAAGCCGACGGAATTAAACGAACGAAAAATTTTCATAGAAGTTTTGTCACTTCGAAATTGCATACGAATCAAAGTGTGTCTTATATAATGGTCACTCAATACACTCCTTTTCAACTGGTGAGGGTCTAACTAAAATTTTCGCTAGTTCGGAACTAGAAATTTTGCTCACTAGTTATTCAGTACCCTGCAGGGTACATTCATATATGGCAGAGTTTGATTTTCCTATGCAGGCGTGCGGAAGCTTTTTATAGCTTTCACACCGACAGCCCCACACCGACGAGTCAAAGGACTTCGTTCACGCACAGAAATTTTGCAAATTTCTATTCAGTCAGCATTGAGCTGTTGAGATAGCAGTAGTGCTGGAAAAACATCGATTATTGAGGAAATATTGGGAAACTATATGTTTGAGAGCAAATATGTTTATTTTAAAAATAATAAAATTAATAACAAGCGCTTCAAAAAATTATAGTTTTGATTTCCCTTAGAAATTTTCCTCTAATGAAAATTTTCCAATTAAAAAATCTAGGCTAAAGTTGTTGAAATAATAAAAATATGAAATTAAGAATTTAAAGTACAAAATCAGCAAGTATTTGTAACATTCTCCCCCCCGTTAAAATTTCTCGGATTTTAACAACCAACATCCAGTTTTGCAAGTTTTGCCACAGGTCGAATAAATACTCCATCCTTAGTTTTAACGGTCGCACTTCTCACTTGCCCATCTGCTGCTTGAGAAACCGATTGTATAATTCCCTTAGGCCAATTATTTCGAGGTAAATTTGGATCAACGAGAATAACAACGTCGCCAATTGCAATTGGAGCAACCTTTTTAAACCATTTTGTTCGTCGAGTTAAAGTTGGTAAGTATTCTTGGACCCATCGCTTCCAGAAAATATCAGCAAAGTACTGTACCTTACGCCAGTTTTTTCGTAAAACATAATCATCTTCAGAAAATTTTCCAATAGGTTTACTGCCATTGGAAGACCCAAGTAGGAAATGATTAGGTGTTAATGCTTCGTCATCAGTAGTTTCGAAATCAACATATGTTAACGGTCTTGAATTGATAATACGTTCGCATTCCAAAAGTGCAGAATAAAGAGTATCATCCCTAAATGCATGTGACGGTACAATTCGATACAACACCTTTTTAACGGATTGTATTAAACGCTCCCAACTACCACCCATATGCGGAGCCGCTGGTGGATTATAATGCCAAGATGTTGAAGAAGAAATGAACTTTACAGCAAGTTTTTTCGAAATCTAATTCACATACTGCTTTTTTCAATTCAGTTTCGGCGCCATGAAAATTTGTTCCATTATCGCAATAAATCTCGATTGGGCTTCCTGTTCTGGCAATGAAATTCTGAATTACCATTATACAATTGTCTGTGGTCAGATCCCTTGCTATCTCGATATGAATTGCGCGCACAGTGAGACAAGTAAATAAAACTCCCCAACGCTTTTCATGGTGACGAGCTACTTTAACTTTTATGGGCCCAAAATAATCAATTCCAACATAAGAAAAGGGACGTGTAAAAGCTGAAAGTCGGCCGCGTGGTAATGTAGCCATTTCTGGAACTTTTGGCACTGCTGCTTTATTTTTGCAAAATTGACAAATTGTTCGTACCCTTTTAAGTTCAACACGTAAACGGGGTATATAGAATTTTTGACGAATTTCATTTAAACAGGTGTCATGATGCATATGATGTAGTTCTTCATGGTAATGGCGTATTATTAAAGTAGTTCCGTGATGATTTCTTGGTAGTATTATAGGTCGCTTCGAACTTTCCGGTATTTCCATTGCAAAGTCGATTCTGCCTTTAATACGAAGTACATTGTTGTCGTCTAAATACGGCGAACATTTGAAAATAGGACTTGCTTGTGTAACATTACTGTTATGCATCAGAGAAACAATTTCATCCTTGAACGATGAAAATTGAATTTTTCTGTAAATGAAGTTTTCTGCTATTGCCATCATTGCCGATTTGTCTGGTATTTCGAAGTTCTTATTGACTTTGAAAGCCACCTTCTTCTTTAATTTAATGATGAACTCGAAAATACTTTTAGTAACACGTAATAAGCGTTTCCAGCTTGAAAAATCGTTAAAAATTGGAAAATCCTCGCTTGTTGAATCGTTAGCGTGAACTAAGACTATATGTGATCTCAATTCTTCTTCAGTTTTTTTGTTATTCATAATCTTTTCAGGCCAGAATTCGCTAGACTGCCATAAAAAATCAGGCCCCATAAACCATCTACTACTCATATCAAACTCGAAAGGTTTCTTCCATTTTGTGGCATCATCAGCCACATTGAACTTAGTTGGAACGTATCGCCATTCTGATAACTCACTTCCCTCAAGGATTTCCCCAATACGGTACATTACAAATTGTTTATAGTTTCGTGGATTTGACCGCAACCAGGAAAGTACGGTATTAGAATCTGACCAAAAAGTTCTGTTAATTATGCGTATGTTATGTTGTTTGCAAATCATTTCAGCAAGGCGTACACCTAATACTGCTGCCATAAGTTCAAGTCGTGGAATTGACACTGGCTGCTTCGGAGCGACTTTTGCTTTTGCACATACGAGACAGACGTGTATTTTATTTGAAGTGTTGACACGAAAATAAGCTACAGCTGCATAGGCTAATTCACTGGCATCTACAAATACATGTAGCTGAACATCTGAATTCGAACTAGTTGAGTACCATCGTGGAATTTTCACTTTTTCGATATCCGGTAATAGCTTTAACCAAATTAGCCACTTCTTAAATAGTTCTGCATTTATCTCATCGAGCCATCCTTCAGTTGTTCTCCATACTTCTTGTAAAATAATCTTTAGATAGATAACGTAATGAGAAAGGAAGCCTAGAGGATCAAATAAAGACATTAAAGTTCGTAAAACATCGGTTTTTGTCGGTCTCTTATGTCCATTGAGTATATCTCTATCCACGCGATATAGCTTTAAGGAAAAAGTAAATACATCACACTCAGTTGCCCACCACATTCCCAGAACTTTCTCGTTACCCATTTCGTCATATGGATCATTGATAGCCACAGATATTTTTTCTTCTAACTCTCCAAGACTTCTCATTATTGACCTCGAGTTAGACCTCCAATTTCTTATAAAGAAACCGCCTTCCTTATGTACGAAAGCCACATCCTTTGCTAACTGAATCGCCTCTTCTTCCGTATCCGCGCCATCTAGTAAGTCATCCACGTAGTGATGGTGCATAATGGAGTCGGCAGCTTTTGGAAACTGATGTTTGAACTCCAATGCATTTTTATTTTTAACTGTGCAGATGTTGGAGAGCATGTTGCGCCGAATGTCATCACTTGCATTACGTATGTATCGGGTATACTTTGAACTTCGTTATTCCTCCATAAGAAACGTTGTGCGTTCTGATCTGATTTGCGAATTCTAACCTGGTGAAACTTCTCTTTTATATCACCACTTATTGCGAATTTGCGCACACGAAAACCAAATAATACAGATAAGAGAGGAGTCAGCAAGTCTGGTCCCTTAAGCAGCATTGTATTCAAAGATACCCCTCGTACTTTAGCGGCAGCATCCCAAACAAGACGAACTTTTCCAGGTTTATTCGGATTTAAAACGGTGAAAATAGGCAGATACCAAGTAATGCCATTATGGTCAATGATTTCATCAGGTAAGAGTTTTCGTGCATATCCTTTTTCAACTAACGCGTTTATTTGCTGGTTTATGATGGGTATATGATCTGGTTCCAATTTTCTTTCGAGACAAGTTAATCGCTTCATAGCATTCGAATAACTATTTGGTACTTCGGGAATACTATCTTTCCATAACAGCCCAGTTTCAAATCTTTTACCAATTCTTTTGGTAGTTGATTGAAGGATTTGGTTTGCACGTTCATCTTCTGGTGACTTCAATTCATATTTTTTATTTACAGTTTCAAGTGAGAGATAATTGGTTACGATCTCGTATAATCTCTTCCACTCAGATTCACACTCACATTCATTAATTGCATGGAAACCAACTGTTTTGCTTAAATACTCATTTCCGCCATGAATTACCCATCCAAGACGCGTTTTTGAAGCATATGGCTCGTTTCGATTCCCCTCTACTGTTCTCATAGAATTGCAAACGTATCCATTATTAAGCCCGATAAGAATTTGTGGCTCAGCATTATCATAAAAATCCAAAGGAATGTTTTTTAAATGAGAATAATTTGTTATATCTTCTTTAGTAACGTTTTGCTTCGGCAGCGACAAATTTCTTACAGTGTGGACGTTAAATATTTCAAACTTCTTTGCATTCGGATGTCGTTGCGATATTTGCAGATTCAGTGTCATTGAACCCTCTTCGTTGCGGGTGGTATCTGAAGTCCATTTCAGGCACAAATTCTTTCTTTCACCCTTGAAACCTAATTCATCGCAAACCTTTTTCTCAAGAAGAGTAACATTTGAGCCATCATCCAAGAAAGCGAACGTATTAACTTTTCGATTTTTGTTATACAATGTAACTGGTACTATCTTAAAATATGTTTTGCTTCTATTTGACTCGCCAGCATGTGTGGTAACAGTAGCTTTGGGAACAAAATTGTGCAATAATTTGTGATGTCTTGCGTCACAATCTTTAACGCTGCATTTCCTATCAGAGCATCGGTAGTTACCATGTTTCTCCAAGCAAATTCGACAAAGCTTTAACTGCTTTACTTTGTCCCACCTCTCTGAGAGAGTAATTTCGTTGAATTTCGAACAATTGCTTACTAAATGATTCGCGTTACAAATAACGCAAATTGACTTCGATAACGAGTTATTCTTCTCATGCGTATGTAGATTTCCGCTCATCTTGGGAATACAAATGGTTGGACTTACTTTTGTTACGGCTTCCGCCATGTCAAACAACCACTTTGAAAATAAGCAAATATTAGCATCTTGATTGACGCTATACATGGCCCAATTCAACTTAATTTGAGTTGGCAGTCGGTCTACCAATTCTTGAAGTAATAAAGGATTTGACATATGGTCTTCTAGCCCCGATGCCTCAATGGTGGAACAAAGGTTTCGAACCGAAATCGCATAACTAATTAGTGATTCCAGCTTATCAGCCTTTGGCAATGCCTCTGAACGAATTTTTGCCAACAAGTTATAAATTATTACTTCTGGACGACCAAACATCATCCGCAAAGTCCGCAAAACTTCTCCTACATTTTTTGGGAGCAACAAATGGGAATTTACTGCTTCCAAAGCTTTTCCCTTGAGGCATTTTTGCAACCTCAAAAGATTTTCGGCATCGCTATATTTACATAAATTATTACTCTCTTGATATGAACTATAAAATAGTGGCCAGTCTTCCGGTTTTCCAGTAAAAATTGGTAACTCTTTTGGCAAAGATTTCCTTGCTGTAAGTTCGGCATTGGTAAAAGGTTGTAGTTGTTGTTGCGTTTCTTCTTGAGAATTAACTTTTTTAACCCATTCATTTGTCCTTGATGCAGCATCAAAATTGCAGACGCTTCCATTCGATTCTTCGTCAACTTCTGTCAATAATTGTAATTTTTTCATATGATACTGCTTTTCCCTTTCAGCACGTTCAATTTCCAGACGATGTAATTCCATCTTTTTTTGATTCTTGTGTGAACTGGCTTTTGAGCGCGCCATCACCGTAGTTGCAAGCCTAATACTTTGCACAGAACGTTCTCCTTCATTTTCCCTGCAATTGACGCATTTCCATGGAAGATTTTCGACTTCAGAAGTCATTCCGGCGCATTTGTAGTGATGCCAGGCATCGCATACGTCGCATTGGACCATCTCCTGGGTATCGTCTTCTTTGCAAAGAATACAATTTTGGCCATTTGCCTTCGGAGGTGTTCGATACATCGTATTTGTTTATTCGGCGTATTACTTAATTACAATATTATAATTTTTTGAAGAATGTTGAGGAAATATTGGGAAACTATATGTTTGAGAGCAAATATGTTTATTTTAAAAATAATAAAATTAATAACAAGCGCTTCAAAAAATTATAGTTTTGATTTCCCTTAGAAATTTTCCTCTAATGAAAATTTTCCAATTAAAAAATCTAGGCTAAAGTTGTTGAAATAATAAAAATATGAAATTAAGAATTTAAAGTACAAAATCAGCAAGTATTTGTAACATCGATGTTTACGAGTATCGATATTTTCGATATTTTTGAGAAAAAACATCGATATTATCGATATATCGACCTTTATATTAGAACTCTAGATACCCGGGTATCGAACAATTCGAAAAGATCAAATTTGTCTGAGGCTCGTTTGTTGTTCAAATGCCCGTACAAACATTCGAGCTTACAGACAAAAAAATTTGTATCAGGAAAACAAAAATAAAAAAAATACATATGAAGACAACGAAAAAAAAAAACAAAAAATAAACAAATGAAAAATACAAACTTCAAATGCCCGAATTGTTCAAATGCCCGTGCGACATGCGGATAATAAACAAACAAAGAAGTGTGCGAGCATTTGAACAGCATTTGTTCGGGCTACTCGAAAATGTTCAAAAAAAATCGAGTGCTCTACTTTATATAAAGCTTAATTTAACATATCTATATATAACAGCTTTATTTTTCGAAATGTCTGCATTCATTATTGTGTCCTGAATTGAACGATAGTGACAGTCATTTATATTACTCTAAAAATTAACTAAATAAATATTTAAACTAAATATTTCAATTTAATATCAACAGAAACCTTTTTTGAAAAGGGAATTCAATAAACAAAAAAAGGTAAATTCTGTTCCATCCAGAAAGAGTAGGTATAAATTACAGTGGTTCACTGAAATATTTCGCATTTAAGTTATTTATATAGCCATGATAAAGACTAAAAGGTTTGAAATAGACAAATTAATACATAACGCATTCTAAATACCTTTTACACTCAGAGAAAATAAATCAAAAATAAAATTTCTATTTTTATAATGCACGTGTTGAAGACATGGACGAAAACTTAATTGAATTCGATTAAACTCCTGTTTAATACACATTTTTTCCTCTTACCTTTTATGTCCGCTTTCTCTGGAATCACCCCTTTTATACTTACCAACGTGTCTTCATACTTACCTTCCCATCAAAACTATAATTCCCGATACTTACCTACTTTCGTGCACAATACTTACCTCGTCACTGGAATTGCCCCAAGTATCTATCGCTCACCTCATACTTACCGTCGCTCACCTCATCGCTCTTCGAATCTCGTATGCTTTACATACTTACGTACTCAGTCTGGAAGGATGCCGCTAGGTTTGCTGCTTTTTATATCTACAAAGTAAATACGAAAAGAAGGCTGGGCGAAGTTAACCAGAGTTGGATAACCCTTTGCACCGGTCAGCCGCTTTGTCATATACGCGCGAAATCGAAATCAAAAAAACCCAAATAAACGTGAAATTAAATTGTATGAAAATAAAATTGTCAGTAAAAGAAGGTGAAATAAAGTGAATTTGTGAAATCAAATAGAAAAAAAGGGGATTGTTTTATTTGAAAAAAAAAAAGGAAAGGTAAACGAAATTTAAGGTGAGAAAGAAACTTGAAAAGATAGTGCGATACACTACATGGTCCTTACGACCCGCCAAAAAGAGCAAGTGACCAAAAATAAAAAAGAATAAATTAAAAGTTCAAAATATTGGAGTGGTTTAAAGAAACAAATAAAATAGAAGTTCAAACTAAAAGCTAAGCATACCTACATAAATATTAAAAAAGTGCGAAAAATATACATACGAAAGTGTGAAAAATATATACATACATACATGTTATTTGTGGAAAAAAAAAAAAAAAAAAAAAAAAATTTTAAACGAAATTTTATATGAAATTAAATATTTTTATTGGAAAAAAGACAAAAGAGTTGAAAAACGGGAAATCATTACAATACATAGATATATGTACATACATACATACATATACAAAGTGCATAGATAATAAATAAAAAGAGAACGACCGAAAATATTTATTACAAACAAACAATTGGGAAGTATACACACATACGTAATACAGTGGGTGTGAAACATAAAATATCAAAAAAAAAAAAATTGAAGTGAATTTTAATTGAAAATAAAACCTACCTGGCTACGAAAATATTAATAAAGATTACCTAAAATCACATAAACACAGTCGAGTCTAGATATAGTGAACCCTCGCTATAGTGAACAACTCGATATAGTGAACTACCAAAAGCCTCTAAACAGTGAACAAAATTTTAAACGCAACGTGTCAACAAGGTTTGTTAAAATATACAAAAAAAATTAAAACTATTGCAAAAATAAAAACCAACAACAACAAGAAAAAATTATTATACATACATACTCATCAATTAAGACAACACCTCAAACTGACATCCACAAAATTGGCAAAACGCTAATAGCAACAACATCAGCATCTTCATAAAGGCACATACAGAAAAGGATTCACAAAAGTCTGGTACAGTAGCCATGCCCAAGTAAGTGCACGACCAGGAATCCTCACACACATGCACATTCATATATTAAAAATTTCCAAGTGTATAAGTACAGCTAGGTCGACAAGCAATATTAATTACAGCTATTAAAATTAGTTAAATAGCCAACAACCCGAAACCCATACGGTACACAAATCTATTAGCTGTACATATATACCCAAAAATATACACATATACATATATATCCACATATATATACGTACTCGCTCATACTCGGTTTTTATATAGTCACACGTATATATCTCATTATATACCCCACATACATATATACCCCATATTATATATTTCCCGCATATACATACGTATTCACGTATCTTTCTCAGTATATACCGCATTACGATCCCCATATTGAAAATTAATTGCTATCTCAAAAAATTCCGCAAGCGGCTATAAGATCATAAATTGCATTCTGCCATTGCAATACCTTCACGCCAGAAAAAAGCTCATTTACAAATCAATATAAATATCTCAGCAAAAATTGCCGCGCACTCCACTCATTATAATTAAAGATATATGTACATATTCTCAAAATATTAAGTGCACTTATTAGCATTTTTAAGCTCCACCCCCTATTCCGGCAATCTCGCTGAATACACGCACTCACCCATATACACTTGTACTTAGAAGCGCTAAGACAAGTAATTACTCTCACTCTGTAGAAAGTCACTTATATATAAAAGTGTACAGTGGGCACAACCACATAAAATCGCGAACAAAAATACAGTGGGACAAACACCACCAACTCACCCTCAAAAAAGCATTAATAGAATCCCAAAAGCCATAAATTAAAAAATGCCTGGAAATCAAGACAAGGCCAAAGTCCTCCAACAACAATCGGGTCCAACTACCCGATCAAAGTCCCAATCGGAGGATGAATCCAATTCCCATGAAAAGAAATTTTTCCTCGAGTTACAAAAATTGGAAAAATTCTGCGAGAAATGGTGGAGCATCGCTGAGACTGAGCACACGGAAGCCAGTCTCAAAATTTACTCAGACACACTTAACAAAAGAATGGACGCATTGGAAGCAGCATATGACGCGGCACATCTCTCCACAAATGACGACGAGGCTCAGAAGCAATACGAGGAAACGTTCGAGACATCAAACTGCACTGCAACAGACACAAAACTTAGAATAGGAGAACTCTTAGCATCCATGCAGAGAACTCAAACTCCAGTCCAAACCCCTCACAACGAAACCCCTCATAACCAAACGCCCCATTACCAAACGATTAGTGCAATACCCCTGAATCAATTCTCTAGCGAGCAATCCTTTCTCAAAATCAGAGCTTGTGATACTCAAATGTTCTCGGGAGGATATGAAGACTGGCCCGCTTTTCGTGACATGTTCACGGCGGTATATATTAATCATCCCAAACTCTCGCCAGTCCAAAAACTCTACCACCTCCGACAAAAAACGAGAGGAAAAGCAGCCCTCGTAATAAAGAAATACTCTCTCACAGACCAAAATTTCGAGCTCGCTTGGGGCGCACTCAAATCCCGCTACGAGAATCGGAGAATTCTCGTAGATAATGAGCTAAAAACGCTTTTCAATATGCAGCCTGTATTCTCAGAAAATGGGGAGAGAATACAAGACCTCCAAACAACAATAAATAATTGCGTCGCAACCCTCAATTCAAATGATGTTTCGACGGATAACTGGGACCCAATCCTCGTATTTTTATGCTCCTCAAAGCTACCCCGTGAAACTCTAGCACTCTGGGAGCAATCGCTAGAATCACGTAAAGAATTGCCACTGTGGTCAGAGATGGATAAATTCCTCACCACACGATACGAAGTGGTAGAACGACTCGGTAATTATAGACCGAATAATCCCCGAACATCAAACTCCAGCTTCTCACAAAGGTCCTCTACACCTAATAGCTCGAGTTTCAAAAACAAGTCACAAACATATCACTCAGACCAAAAAGCTCCTTCTTGCAAACTCTGCAATAAAAACCACGCCATTAGGAGCTGTCTGAAATTCCGAAATCTCTCACCCCAAGAGCGTAACGAATTTGTTAAAAACAATGGTTACTGCTCAAATTGTCTTGCGTATTCACATAAAGAAAATGATTGTCGTAGCAGTTTCACTTGCACCTACTGCCAGAAACGACATCATTCCCTGCTACACTCACACGCAAAACCTCAAAATAACGCAAGAAACAATAACACACCTCAACACTCTCAAAGGCAACAAAGCCAGACATATGCCACAACTCAAGTGGCGACAACTCCCAACAACTCAGAACTGCCCTCAACCTCCGCAGAGGCTGTTCGAACCCAACAAATACCCACAGTCAATCAGACAACAACCCACTTCACTAGTAGCAGCGAAATGACTCTACTACCCACGGCCTTGGTCACACTCCACTCAAACGGCGAATATCACAAAATTCGTGCCCTAATTGATCAAGGTTCGGAAAAAACATTTATATCCTCTCGGATCCAAAAAATATTGCACCTACCCACCAAGGAAACCCACTACGAAATTTCAGGTATGGGCGGTTTGGTAGTGCAAAACTCAAACAAGATCTGCGAGCTAACTCTCTGCTCGTCAGACTTACAGACTCGAATAATCACTCACGCAATTATTCTCCCCAAATTGACACACTTTTTACCCTCATTTAAGGTGTCAAATATTAATATGCAAGAGATATCAAAACTCAATCTCGCTGATCCCTCATGCTTCACCCCCTCAAAAATAGACATGGTAATAGGCAGCGATCTCACCCCACAAATAATGCTTCAAGGCTTACAGGCTAATGTCAGCGGCTGTTTACTAGCCCAAAATACAATATTTGGCTGGATAATCAGCGGACCCCTAAAAGAAAAGGTAAATACCTTCTCCACCCAAGTTAGAGAAGCCCCCAATGACTCTCTCAACTCCCTACTTCAAAAATTCTGGCAACAGGAAGAAGTACCCACAACTCAACCCCTATCTCAGGAGGATGAATTTTGCGAACAGCTCTATCGCAAAACAACCAAACGACAGCAAGATGGCCGATATGTGGTTAAACTCCCATTTAAGAAGGAATTTCCCGATACTCTCGCCCTTGGACATTCACGCATTGGAGCTCAACTGCAGTATTTAAGCGTCGAAAGATCCCTGGAAAAACGCCCAGAACTTAAGCAGAAATACTCAGAAGTTCTGGCTGAATACATCACGTTGGGTCATATGGAACGAATCCCACCTCTCGAGTCCATAGAAAACGGAAAATATTTCTCCTTTTATCTCCCTCACCACGCTGTCTTGAAACCAGACAGTAAAACCACAAAAGTTCGCGTCGTCTTTAATGCATCAAAAATCTCACACTCAGGAAACTCCTTAAATGATGTCCTTCATACAGGACCAATTCTCCAAAACGATTTAATGCTCGTCCTACTCAATTGGCGACTTTTTAAATACGTTTTTAATGGCGATATCGAAAAAATGTATCGCCAAATACTCGTACACGAGGAAGACCAGGACTTCCAAAGAATTGTTTTCCGAAAATCTCCGGAACTCCCCATGGCAGATTACAAACTAAAAACGGTGACATTTGGTGTAAACTGCGCCCCCTATCTCGCCATCAGAACACTCCACCAACTCGCAGAAGACTCGCAACACTCCCACCCTCTCGCTCACGATATCTTGCTACATCAAACGTACGTAGATGATATTTTATCGGGCGAACACAGCATACAGTCCACTCTCGACTCGCTTCACCAAGTTATCGAAGCACTAAAATCAGCCGGCTTTCCACTGAAAAAGATAACGGCTAATCACCCCGATCTCCTCAAAGATATCCCAAAATCTGACTTACTCGATGCAGATTTTCTGAAATTTCACGATTCCAGCTCCACAAAAACTCTGGGCATAAAATGGAATGCAATAAGTGACACATTCACTTACTCATACGATCCTCTACCCGTCGCTAACTCAAGCACAAAGCGACAAATACTCTCGGCAATTGCGAAATTGTTTGACCCGGCAGGGTGGCTATCGCCCATAATGATAGTAGCCAAAATTCTGCTACAGCAACTCTGGCTAGAAGGAACAGATTGGGATGAACATGTAAAACCCAACTCTTTTCACAAATGGAACACATTTCGCGAAAATCTCCCCGCGATAAGCGAAATAAAAATCCCCCGATGGATCGATTTCTCTCCCGATAAACAGTATCAAATGCACGGCTTCTCAGATGCATCAGAAAAAGCATTTTGCGCTTGCGTATATCTCAGAGTGCAAAATAGCGAACACTCATTCTCAACGCATTTACTCGCTGCAAAAAGCAAAGTGGCTCCTTTAAACACTGTGAGCCTTCCCCGTCTCGAACTTTGCGGAGCAGTACTTCTCTCAAAACTCGTGAAACAAATGCGATCTCACTTAAAGCTGACTTCCCAAGAGTTAATACTCTGGTCAGACTCCTCAATTGTACTCGCATGGCTCGAAAAGCCACCCCACACATGGAAGACGTATGTGGCAAACAGAACGTCTCAAATTCTCGATAATGTGAGCAATGCCACTTGGCGTCATGTCTCCAGTGGTGATAACCCAGCTGATCTTGGTACACGTGGATGCAAACCCCAAGAATTATCTCACAGCTCTCTATGGTGGAATGGCCCAGATTGGCTTTCTAAAGCATCCACATACTGGCCAAAAACAGCGCCAAACAACTCCACTCCACCAGAACAAAAACGCATCGAGTCATTTCACTCGATAGAAACTCCCGATATGCTCGAACGCTTCTCATCCTTCGGGAAAGCTCTACGCGTTTTTGCATACATATATCGCTTTATACACAAAGCGAAAAAACTCAAAATTGCTCAAAGTCTCACTCTCTCTCAAAGCGAAATCACATATGCAAAATCCCGCATAATTATTCATACGCAAGCGAAATATTATTCAGATGTGATCACAGATTTACAAGCTCGTAACCCAATTAACAAAAAGAGTTCGCTTTTATCTCTAAATCCGCTGTTGGATAAATCAGGTGTAATGCGTGTGAATGGCAGACTCGCCCACTCACCTCTTAGCGAAAATGAACGTCACCCCATAATAATTCCAGATAATTCGAGATTTTGCTCATTATTGCTGGATTTCACTCACTCCACCTTGTTGCACGCAGAAAAGCAATTAATGATTCGCATGATACAACAAGAATATTATATCCCTCGCCTCAAGCAAAAGGTCAAAAAATGCATATTTCACTGCAAGACCTGTACCATTTACAAACAGCAGACCAGATCTCAGATAATGGCTGCACTTCCCCCTGAAAGGTGCACATATTCTCTACCATTTCATACCACAGGAGTAGATTTTGCCGGACCCTTCCAAGTAAAAACGTCGACGCTTCGAAAAGCATCATATGCAAAAGCGTACGTTTGTGTATTCGTGTGTTTCTCCACAAAAGCAGTCCATCTCGAAGTCTGCTCAGATTTGACGACAGCTGCATTCAAAGCAGCATTCTCTCGCTTTGTTAGTCGCCGTGGACTTCCCCATAAAGTTATGTCCGACAATGGCAAAACATTCGTCGGTGCAAGCCGAGAATTGCAAAGAGAATTTGCCAAATTTCTGCAAGAAACTGCAGCCGACATAGCTAATAAATACTCCATTCACGGCATGTCCTGGCAATTCATCCCACCATATGCCCCTCATATGGGAGGATTATGGGAAGCAGCAGTCAAAAGCTTCAAAACCCATTTCCTCAAAGTTGCCGGAAATCATAAATTTACGTTCGAGGAATTCACCACACTACTCACTCGAATAGAAGCGGTTCTAAACTCAAGACCGCTCTCTCCCATGTCTCAAGATCCTAATGATCTGCTCGTCCTAACTCCAGGACACTTCCTCCGTGGGGCCCCATTACTCTCACTCCCAGAACAGAATTCCGAAAATCTCTCGCTCATAAACAAATGGCAAAAATTGCAGGTATTACACCATCAATTCAGCACTCGATGGAAAAATGAATACCTCAGAGAACTCCATAAGCGAACTAAATGGAAAACCCAACAAGCAAACGTTAAAGAAGGCGATTTAGTAATCATAAAAGATGACGCACTCCCTCCAAATGAATGGCGACTCGGACGCGTCATAAAACTTCATCCTGGGTCCGACAAACAAGTCCGAGTAGTCGATGTACACACCCAAAACGGAGTATACACACGCCCCATCGCAAAACTCTGCTCTCTTCCTCCTGCACAATAATAGATCTACACAGTGTACCTAGCCACTTCTCCCTTATCTCATATGCACCTAATACGATGAGTTTTTTTTTCTCTTGATTTCTCTTTACAGACGGTATCCCCGATATAACACCTGCCGGTTGTGTTTCCAGGAGCACTCACTCCGCGACTGCCGCGCCTTTCTGGCAATGACGCCTGAGGAACGGTACAACTCAGTGCGAGCCCATGGTTACTGTCTCAATTGTCTGGCAACTTCTCATGGGACCGCAGCTTGTGATTCTCCCGGGCGCTGCCGCCGATGCGGTCTGGCACACCACACTCTCACTCATCGGCAAAAACGGCATGAGCGGATCGAAATTTATCAAGATTGGCATGAACGAAGGGAACCTCGCCAAGACCGGCATGCACGAAGGGAAGCCCCCCAAAACCGACGAGCGGTACACCATCAAAGGCCCACGAGCACCAATCGCCGTGTGATCTTAAAACGCACTACACAGAATCGACAGAGCAGTGGCAATCAGCAACGGATGAGGAGTTTGTTTGCCAAGGCAGTAGACACGCTGGAAGAGCTGAAGGAGTATTTAATCCCCTCATCCGCGCAGGCCGGCCGCCATGTTGAAGACATGGACGAAAACTTAATTGAATTCGATTAAACTCCTGTTTAATACACATTTTTTCCTCTTACCTTTTATGTCCGCTTTCTCTGGAATCACCCCTTTTATACTTACCAACGTGTCTTCATACTTACCTTCCCATCAAAACTATAATTCCCGATACTTACCTACTTTCGTGCACAATACTTACCTCGTCACTGGAATTGCCCCAAGTATCTATCGCTCACCTCATACTTACCGTCGCTCACCTCATCGCTCTTCGAATCTCGTATGCTTTACATACTTACGTACTCAGTCTGGAAGGATGCCGCTAGGTTTGCTGCTTTTTATATCTACAAAGTAAATACGAAAAGAAGGCTGGGCGAAGTTAACCAGAGTTGGATAACCCTTTGCACCGGTCAGCCGCTTTGTCATATACGCGCGAAATCGAAATCAAAAAAACCCAAATAAACGTGAAATTAAATTGTATGAAAATAAAATTGTCAGTAAAAGAAGGTGAAATAAAGTGAATTTGTGAAATCAAATAGAAAAAAAGGGGATTGTTTTATTTGAAAAAAAAAAAGGAAAGGTAAACGAAATTTAAGGTGAGAAAGAAACTTGAAAAGATAGTGCGATACACTACAGCACGTTTTCAACCAATTTTTGAAATTAAAATGTATTTGGGACTTAAAAAGAAAATGTTTAAATTAAGAATGATGTGAATGTATTTGGGATTTAAAAAGAAAATGTTTAAATTAAGAATGAGAATGAATGGAATAAAAACGTAAGTTTTTGGTTCAAAATCTCATAGTGCTTAAAATAGAAATAAAAATTTTTAAATTTAAAAGGTTTTTTCTTGATTTTTCAATTCTACAATGAACATTTTTAAAATAAAAATTTTCGTATTTACATTACTTTTAAACACAGGAATTTCTACATAGGAATCAAATGTCGAGGATATTTTTTTATCGGGTAGTGCTCATGATTCTGATAATATCGGTATATATTTTGGGGGGCTAATTTTTGTCCTTCTGGTACTTTCGACAAACATGTTTGGCTCAATTTAGCCAAATCATAGCGCTCTCCAAAAATTACCCCAATTTTAAAAAAATCTCCAAATTTGGGGAATTACCCACAAAACGGCAATGCTGCCGTTGTGTTGCTCAAACAGTCTCTGAATGCTTGTAAATGATTGTGTGTTGGGGCAGTGATGGTAGATACTTTTTTGGAAATTCCCTACAGAGCAAGAAAAAAATCCCTACTTTTCTCTACGCTTGTTTCAAATTTTCCCTACGTAATTCCCTACACTTTTTTTTAGTTATTTCCATGCTAGAACAATGAAGAAACCGCACGGCAGTAGATGGACGTTTTTTCTTTTACTAAATAATGAAAGTCGGCTGTTCTACTGCATACTGCATACACACTGGCTCTCAAAGAAATCAAAAAAATTACAATAAAATACTGATGATTTACTGTTTTGAACAATTATTATAATAAAAAAATATATGTATTAATGCGTTGTATGTAACATATATATCGCACGTTTTATGCAATAGGGATTTAACTCGAAATTTTCGATTTCTGGGGTTTTGCCATATATTTCAATAACTGGGTCATTCCTTTGAGTCTAGTCTTATAAAATACTCAAAACGATAAAAATCGCGGAAATAAAAGTGATTTTGTAGTTAACCCTAGAAGGAAACTCTTTGAAATTATAAGAGCCTATACACACTTGCGACTCAATCGATTAAGCGAATTGGGCTGTTGTATGCAAATCCAACTGTTTCAGTTGTTCGACTAATTGAATGTAGTGTGAATGCTTCCATACATTCCCATGCAAATCAAAGCCCGACTAAATCGATTGAGTCGCAAGTGTGTATAGGCTCTAAAAGTTTGTTTGCGTTTTCCCAAAAAAAAATTTTTTTTTTAGTTAAATCCCTATTGAATAAAACGTGCGATATATAGGTAGGTAGGCGTAGGCATATAAATATGTAAGGGAAGGAAACATTTCATTGATACTATCATAGGTACAGCATTTCTCTAAAAAATAATAAAAAAAAAGTACTTTGCTTTAGCCCATATGACACTACGTTTTTTCTGGTATTCTACAAGGTTTTTTGTGTGAAGGAGATGGTCAAATACAGTTTTGCGTTGGTGTAAGCGAGCAAGCTATATTGAAAAAGCCAAACGAAATACCAACAAAATACCATCTAGTTGGTCGTAAGGGAAAAAAAATTCGTAGCGTAGCCAGAGCAAAAAAATCTTTTGCTCCGATGCCCTGATTAAAAGTATCGTGTTATTAGATAGTTCACTATACGGTATTCCCTCTCCAATTACGTCATTGAAGGGTTCGCGATTTAACTCATCTTCGCAGCATTTTCATTATTCAGATCGACAGTCAGTGTTGAAGTGAAAAAAAGTTGAATTGAAATTTTGATTTGACTTTGCCAAAAAATCCCTACATTTAGCTATTTTATAAAAATCTGTCCTTCTTTCCCTACGGTCACTTTTTTCCGACTAAAATCCCTACATGTAGGGAATTTTCCCTACGTATCACATCACTGGTTGGGGGTGGTTTTTATACTCAGCTGTACTAGTACACAGAGTATTATAGTTTTAATCACATAACGGTGGATTGTAACAGAATGAAATAATCGAGATAGATATAGACTTATATATATCAAAATGATCAGGGTGAAAAGAGAAATCGATTGAGCCATGTCCGTCCGTCCGTCTGTCCGTCCGTCTGTAAACACTCTAACTCGCACAAAAATTGAGATATTTTGATTAAATTTGAAACGCAAGTTGGCGAAATCGGACCTTGACCACGCCCACTTTTCCTATATATATATATATATTTCTCAGTCACTAATATAGCTGGAGCGATGAAATTTCATCCACGTGTTGAGCTAAGGCCCCTATGAAGAAATTTGATGAAATTTTGGAAAATGGGCGGTGCCACGCCCACTTATTAAGGGGCAAACATGGAAAGCTTTATGAGTCATAACTCAGAAACTGTTGAAGATATATCGATGAAATTTGGTACGCGTGATATAGTTACTTAGGCAAATGTTTGGACTAAAAATTGCCAAAATCGGTTGACGACCACGCCCACTTTTATATATGGGTATTATAAGTGGCCCAATAAAAACATTTTAAGCGAGATCTCTGTCAAATATAAAGATATATCATTAAAATTTTATGGCAGGAGTCCAACTGCGGACATAAAACGAAAAACACAAAAATTTTGGAAAATGGGCGTGGCACCGCCTCTTTTTAGATGCAGGAATATACGAGATTTCTGAGCCCATAACTCGACAAATAATTGAGATATAATGACGAAACTTGGTGTGTACAATTTTCTTGCTTGTGGTAATACATGTTCAAAATTTTAGCGAAATCGGTTTGGCGACGACGCCCACTTTTATACATGGGAACTATAAAGTGGCCTAATAAGAACATTTTTGTCAAATATAAAGATAATTCATTGAAATTTTGTGGCATGAATTACACAATAGACCGGAAACAAAAAATAGAAAAATTTTGGAAAATGGGCGTGACACCGCCTCTTTTTAGACAAAGGAATATACGAGATTTCTTAGCCTATAACTCGACAAATAATTGAGATATTTTATGACGAAACTTGGTTTATACACTTTTATAACTTGTGTTAATAGACACGCAAAAATTTATTGAAATCGGTTTATGACCACGCCTACTTTTTAACAAAGATATTTCTGGAACACTCTTTGGGAATTTGTAACGTGACATCTTTGTAACTAGAAGTCATAAAGGAATGAAATTTTGCACAAAGAATAATATTCATATGCTTAGTTGGATGACTGATAAAAATGTTGATAATGGGTGTGGCTACGCCCACTTTATGCAGCACTCGCTTTATATAAAATACACCGTGTTTCCATCAAACGCACACAAACAATGAACGCATACAGCTGAGTATCTAATGTTCGACTCCACTCGAACTTTGGCTTCCTTACTTGTTTTATTTTATTTTTTTTTTGTTTATGGTTTTTTGTGAAGTTAATAATAAACAGGCCCGCAGAGAGCCGAGCCGGGCCCCTGGGACAGTTCGCGTTTACGGGCCCCCTAAAAAATAAATTCAATCTAGTAAAAAAATAACATACAAAAATTTTTCAATTCACATTGTCAGTTTTATTTCATATAAAATAAGATTTACTAGAGCACTTACATATAGGTTCTATGCACGATGCGTCTGATTGAAGAGTCAGGTTAGGTGTATTAGTGAAAATGCGCATGTAGTACACTGAGAGAAAAAAAATATATGGAGGGGTCAAAGAAATTGTTTACCTATTTTGAACACTACTTTCTTTGTTTTGAGTAAATTTTCCTTAAAACATGTTAAAAGGTTTATAAAATATTGTTGTTACATGCGTTACCATGGTTTCATATACATACTTGTTTTGAAAAAATTCATACATTAAAATAATGAAAAATTCTTTAAGCGCCATTCCATTCCCAACTTTCCTTGTTTTGAAGACTTGATTTCTTTAATTTTGAGAAATTAAATTCCCATACAAATCCCCATGGCAACGAATTTGTTTGAATGTTTTTTTAGGTTTTTTCCACATTTTTGAGAAAATTTACACAAAACAAAGAAAATTTTGTATTGGGACGCGTGTTCAAAATAAGGAAAATTATGTCTTTGATCGAGAGAAATTTTTTTTTTGAGTGTAGTTACACCGACATGACTCTGGCATGACTCAAGAAAATCAAAATTAGTTTGATATTTTCCTGTGATTCGCCTGTCAAATTTTGTCAGTTAATTTCCAAACCGTTTAAAAAATAAATAACGAAAAGAAAAAATATATTTTATTTTCAAAAATGTTTGCCAATAAGTTCGATATTGAGGAAGATAAAATTTTTTTTACTTGAATTCATCGAAGTATACAGGTCGTCTGAGATATTCATTTCGAACCTTCTGCAATGAAAACTATTCACAAATGAATGACGCAAGTGAGCCCAGAATGACAGCGAGTCAACACGTACACAGATGACTCGCGAGTCAGACGCACTGTGTACTCTGAAAAAAATACCCGTTGTTAAACCAACAACTTTCGGCTGTTGAATCTCCGTCTTTGATTCAACAGCAAAAGTATTTGTTTTTACAGCAAAGTTTTTGATCCAACAATTTATTCAAAAACGGCCGTTGTTGTTTCAAAAACTTGCTTGCTTTTAAAAAATTTTTTGTGAGAAAATATCTTCTTGTGAGAAAACCAACAAAAAAATAATGATGGAGAGAAGATGAAGAGTAAAATGCAAACAAAAATTTATTTTTAGGTGAAAATTTTTTCCAACAGTCTCCGTTGTTGACATAAATCAACAACGCTCGCACCTTTGAAACAATAACGGAGCGTTGTTGGGCTCGTTTCAACTGCGGAAAGTAGTTGATTTAACAGCGAAAGTCTTTAGATTTACAACGTTTTTGTTTTTCAGAGTATAGACCCCAATACATACATAAATGAAATGTTAGATCTCATTGTTTGATTTGCTTACATTAACTTTTTTAAATACATTTTAAGAGCTTGAATCATCCAAGGAAAACCTTCCGTGCTTTTTGGTCTGCGAATATGGAAATTACTGAGTCAAAACTAATGCTGCGAGCAAGGCTGGACGCCAATGCCAATGTTCCAAGGCTTGTCAAGCTATTTGGGCTCATAGTAGAACGCAAAAAATTTTTCACGCGAGACAATAGACTGAAAGAACGCTCCCCTTCAGCCACACTGACTGGAAGTGTGCAAAATATTCTTAAAGCTATGCAGATTTTAGGAAATAATACTTCCATCTTCAAGTTATGAAGTTTGTTCAGAAGTTGTAATGGTGGCGAATCACATCCCAAATTTGTTAAGTGGATGGCTTTGAGATAAATGATTTCATCTATTAGATCCGTAGAAATATCTATGCCATAAATCGTGCAGAATGCCGTTGCCTTTTCTCTGAGCTCTTCTTCCGACAGATCCTGATACTTCCACAAAAAACTAAATTTAATCGCAATGTCAGTTTATTTATTTAATCCTTCTTGCACTTGTTCCTGGTAATAACTCTGGTATCTAACTATAAAATCATGGAAATAATAGCAGATAGATAATGGTATTGTTTTTAATAATTTTTTAAATTTTGTATACCTTAACTCTTTGAAATCAATTTAAACAGGGTTACCAACATTTTTCATTTAAAAAGTAAATATTTCTGAGAAGCTTGGTTCACCACCTTACCAATTGCGGTACTTTGGAAACTCTAAATCAAAGTCGATTTTCCTCAATTTCAACTCACTTTTCTAGGATTTGCCCATGTATAAATAAGGTAAATATTTGATTGGATGCTTATAATTTTAGTTTGGTGATTTGGTTAAGTTAAACACTTCAATTTTAAAACAATTTTTTGTAGCAACAAAATACCTATGTATGTATCTATGAAATCCTAGTTCGAGTACTGTCAATACCGCTTTGCCTTTCCGGGCCCCCAAAAACCTTCCGGGCCCCAGGGCCCTGATAATAAAAATACTATCCGTTTGTAATTTCAAAATTTTAGTTTTCGACAATGATTGAGTTTCTTTTGGGTGTAGCCAAGAGCTTATGAAATCAAAACTATAATACTCTGTGTACTAGTACAGCTGAGTATAAAAATTTGGAGCATCACCTCAGAACCAACTTTCAAATTTTGGCCAATAAAAATATTTTTATACAAAATATAAATTTCAATTTCAACAAATGTCACTTTTCACTTAAACTCGAACTCAGTGCTATGCTAAAAAATAAATAATGACATTTTTTAATCGTTGGGGGTAAGTGGAAAAAAATTAAAAAATTGAATTAAATAAAAATTTCGCACTAAGCACTAAAACTCTTTCAAATAAACAATGACAATTTAAAAGTTGTTTGTTCTGTACATAAACAAAAATGACAAAATATTTACCTGTTTTTTTTTCGAATTTGTTTCGAAGCGCCTAAAATTTAAGCATACATATGTACATTAGGTACACTAAAATAAAGTTCGCCGTACGCCCCCCGCATATGATGTCTTTTTGGAAAACATTTCCGGAAAATTGTTTTATTTTTTTGGACGCCGCTAGATGTCGCTAAAATTTATTTTTCTCATATCTTCCGTATTTACATAGGTATAGTCCGATCTCTAAATTTAATACACCAATCAATGTATTTGGCTTGATAGGACGGCTTATGCTATGGAATATTATTAATGTATTGTGGAACGATTTTCCGTCATCCCTTGTCAAGTTTGGTTTGGAGACAAACCGGTTTCGGCTAATATGCGCCATCTTCAGTGTCTTCTTTCGTTCTGAGTTATTTTCTGTAAGTTCGATAGCATTTATAGTAACTAACTTCCGTCGTTTTGTTCAGGTACTTCGTGTTCATGTGATGTGTTCGTGCATTCGTGCGTTCGGGTGCCGTGTGTGTGTGTGTGAGTCTGTGTTGTGTGTTTAGGTATGCAAATCTATTTTTTTGTCATATTTTCATTATTGTACCCTCATTAACCAAGTAGGTAAAAGTCCGTTATTGTCCGTTTGTGTGTTGTTTTGTTTATGTCGGTTTTAGGTCTTTTGTCCTCTTTCGGGTATATTAGCTTAAGCGGTTCAAATAATGTATCCGATTCGGTGTTTATTTGTTCATTTATTATTTTACCTACGAATGTTTTTTGTTTGTATATCTCCATATTTTCTAATATGTTAAGTCGTCTTCCTTTATGCTGTATGTGGAGAATTTTAGCTGTTTTTCCTATTTTCATGGGTGTACACTTGTTTTCTGCCATGTGGTTGGCGAAATTTGATTCCACTGTCGTTGATGATTTTCTTATTTTCTTATTGTAATCCCTTATGTGTTCTCGATATCTCGTCTTGATTTGGCGTCCTGTTTGTCCTATATAACTGTTTTGGCATTCGCAAGTCAATTTGTATACGCCTTGTTTGTCAAAGAGGTCTTCCTTATTAATGTTGTTTCGTAGAAGTTTTCCCATATTGTTCCTCGTTTTAAATGCTGCATTAATGTTATATTTTTGGAAAACTTTAGCCAACTTGTAAGATGTTGCTCCGGTATATGATAGGACTGCCCATTTCTTCTCTTCTTTTTCTTTGGTTTCTGACTTTCTAGAATTTATGTTTTTTTGTATTTTCTTCACTAAACTTTTTTGATATCCGTTGTTCTCTGCGATTGTGTATATTGTGCTCAGTTCCTTGTTGTAAGCTTCTTTTTCTAACGGGGTTCGTTCAAGTCGTGTTAATAAATGTCTGAAAGCGGCGTTCTTGTGCTGTTGAGGATGGTTAGATTTATTGTGTATTATTGCATCTGTTGCTGTGGGTTTTCTGTATATTTCGTAAGTAAATTTGTTAGTCTCTTTGTTTATTTTAATTGTTAGGTCTAGGTAGTTGATTTTTCCATTTTTCTCTGTATCCATAGTGAATTTTATATTTTTGTGTTGGCTGTTGAGGTGCTCCAAAATTTGTTCTTCTTTATTTCCCGATATTAAGCAGATGACGTCATCTACATACCTGGCATAAAAATTTACTCCCAAATTTGCCGTCAGTTCTTCCATATAAATTTCCTCCAAATGTTGCATAAATACTTCCATAAGGATAGCTGATGTGGGGCTACCCATGCCTAGTCCGTGAGTTTGTCTGTATATTTTATTGTCAAATTTAAAATAATTCTGGTCCAGGGTTATTCTCAGCGTATTTACTATCTCTGTAGCAATGTCTTTGTTCGTTTTCTCTGTCAGTATTTTAGTTAAAGTTTTTAGTGTTTCTGTCGTTGGTATCGAAGGGTATAGATCCTTCACGTCAAATGATACCAGTTTTGAGTCCTTGGGTACGTTCAGGTTGTTCAGTTTGTTGACTAGTTCCGTCGTGTTTTTGATTGTGTATTTATTGGATAGGTCTAGTTTCTCGGTTAGTAGCTTGTTTAGGTGTTTTGATAGTCTATATCCTGGTGCCGACTTATGGTTTACTATTGGTCGCATAGGTGTTCCTGCTTTGTGGATTTTAGGTAGTGCGATCAGTGACGGGGCCGATGGATTCATTGCCGTGAGAGTGTAGGTCATCTTGTTGTCTATTATATTCTTTGCTTGTTTTATTGCACGCTTTATTGCCATTTGGTATTCTTCCGTTGGGTCTTTCCTTATCACTCGACAGCCCATTTCTTTGATGAGTTGACCCGTTTTTGCGGTGTATTCCTCTTCGTCCATTAGCACCGTTGTATTTCCTTTGTCTGCTTTTGTTGCTATCACCTTATTATTGATTAGTTTCTTCCTTAATACTTTTGCCGTTTTATTGTCGTCCGTTGCCATTTCATTTCCAGCAGCTTTTATACTCTTTTCGATTATGCGTCTGCATAGATGCCTTGCGTGCTCCTGTTCTTCGTTTGGTACTAGTGATATGGCCATATCCGTGTCTGCAATAGTATTCTCTACGTCTTTTTTTCTATCGTAGCTTTCGATATTGTACTTCAAACCTTTTTGTAGTAGCTCTGTTTCTTTGGCGTTGATGGAAAGATTTGTTAAGTTAACAAATCTTGGATGGAATGATGTTTTGTTCTGTTGTGAGCCTTTTTTGTTGTTATTGATATACAAACAAAAAACATTCGTAGGTAAAATAATAAATGAACAAATAAACACCGAATCGGATACATTATTTGAACCGCTTAAGCTAATATACCCGAAAGAGGACAAAAGACCTAAAACCGACATAAACAAAACAACACACAAACGGACTTTTACCTACTTGGTTAATGAGGGTACAATAATGAAAATATGACAAAAAAATAGATTTGCATACCTAAACACACAACACAGACTCACACACACACACACGGCACCCGAACGCACGAATGCACGAACACATCACATGAACACGAAGTACCTGAACAAAACGACGGAAGTTAGTTACTATAAATGCTATCGAACTTACAGAAAATAACTCAGAACGAAAGAAGACACTGAAGATGGCGCATATTAGCCGAAACCGGTTTGTCTCCAAACCAAACTTGACAAGGGATGACGGAAAATCGTTCCACAATACATCATATTCCTACCCTGTCGGAAAAACAAGCAACCAAAAAGTTATGAATATTATTAACCCTATGTGCGCCATTGGGGTCACTACCATCCAATACTCAGTTTATGCGACCCTAATGCAATTCTTTATGTCTGCATGTTAAACGTAGTCTAAAATAATTAATCTTTTGCAATGGAAGTATTTCGATAGCTTCAGTAGAACCCGAAATAAAACACGTTCAACATTCTTAGGAATATTGTATGTTTTTCGCTTCCTTTGGTCTTTTAGGTTCATTTTACAAAGATTTCTTCTAAGGAGACCCCTACTGAAATTTTATGGCGAATAATTTTCTAGAACATTCTAATTCTCTAGCACCGCCAATAAAGCGTTATTTTGACCCCTTTTTTAGAAAATCAGGAAAAATTGTATTTTTAAGGTCGCTAGAGGGTTAAAATGTTTTAGAAAATTATTTGGCATAAAATTTCATTAGGTCTCCTCAGAAAATTTTTCTGTAAAATTAACCTAAAAGACCAAAGGAAGCGAAAAACTCATATTCCTCGGAATGTTGAACGTGTTTTATTTCGGGTTCTGCTCCGTCGATCGAAATGCTTATTTTGCAAAAGAATAATGATTTTTTACTACATTTAACATGCAGGCATAAAAAATTGCATTAGGGTGGTATAAACTAAGTACTGAGCGGTAGTGACCCCAATTGCCCACATAGGGTTATTAACATTCCATAGTATAACCCGCCCTTTCAATCCAAAGACATTGGTGTATTAAATTTTGAGATCGTACTATAAATACCGAAGATATGAGAGAAAAATAAATTTTAGCGACATCAAAAATATAAAATAAAAAATTTTCCGGAAATGTTTTACAAAAAGACATCATATTCGGGGGCGTACGGCGAACTTTATTTTTTGCGTTACAGTCTAATGTACATATGTATGTATTTTCCCTATAAAAAGCAGCAAAAATGCCAAATGTCTTCATAATGTTCAATAGTGAGAAAGCAAAGTTGCACGTAATGAGTTTTTACAATAATTTTCTGCTCCTGACGCACATACTAAACTACGTTTGGTGGACCACCTGCTCAAATACCGATTTTCGCATCTATAATGGCGAGAAATGCCTTATACAGGATAGTCCTTACATGGCATCATTGCAGATAAATTACTGCTACGAATGCTCGGGAGCATTAGTCTCTTATCAGCACATGGTCACGGCGGCGCATTGTGGATACCAGAAAGATAAGAAATCACTCACTGTGAAGGCTGGTGTTGCCAATAGACTAGTGTCCGACCGAATATTCGGCCAAGCTTCGGTATTCGGCCTATTCGGCTGGTATTTTTTATTCGGCTTCGGCTTCGGCCTTCGGCTGAAAAGGCCGAATAGTCAAGGCCGAATAATAGATGTGTTTAATAACAAAAAAAATTGACTGGATTTTACGAATTTTTGATTTTTTATAAGCGACAGAATATCGTAACTTCAAGTAATATGTTTTTGTTATTGAACAGGTCTAAGATTCCGAACGATAACTTACGCTAACGGCCTTATTCCGGTGTGGTAACATAATTTACTTTACTGGTGAAATAAAGAATCTGGTACTTTAAACACTCTTTTCGTATTCTGGCAGCAGAAAATTAAGTTACCACCTCAATACGTAGTAATATTTTGTTACCATTTTCAGCCCGATTCAATTCCGTTCGTATGGAAATGCTTTGACAGCGTTACCATTTGTGCCAGAATACCAATTGAAAAGATGGTAACAATTTTCAGCAACATAAATTACCAGTAAAGTAATTTTCCGGTAACGCTCGGAATAGCAGTGTAATTATTAAATATCGTCACCTTAATGTGTCGATCAATTCTTTTAAAGTGTCATTAAATTAAACATAGTTTATTACACGAAAAGTGGTTTATTCACTTATTGGCCATAAAAACAAAGAGATCATAAGTAACAAGTAAGGAAGCCTAAGTTCGAGTGGAATCGAACATTAGATACTCAGCTGTATGCTTTCATTGTTTGTTTGCGTTTGATGGAAACACGGTGTAGGTACTTTCTATAAAGCAAGTGCTGCATAAAGTGGGCGTAGCCACGTCCATTTTCAACATTTTTATCAGTCATCCAACTAAGCATATGAATATTATTCTTTGTGCAAAATTTCACTCCTTTATGACTCTAGTTATAAAGATGTCACGTTACAAATTCCCAAAGGGTGTTCCAGAAATATCTTTGTTAAAAAGTAGGCGTGGTCATAAACCGATTTCAATAAATTTTTTCGTGTCTATTAACACAAGATATAAAAGTGTATAAACCAAGTTTCGTCATAATATCTCAATTATTTGTCGAGTTATAGGCTAAGAAATCTCGTATATTCCTGTTTCTAAAAAGAGGCGGTGCCACGCCCATTTTCCAAAATTTTTGTGGTTTTCGTTTTATGTCCGCAGTTGGACTCCTGCTATAAAATTTCAATGATATATCTTTATATTTGACAGAGATATCGCTTAAAATGTTTTTATTAGGCCACTTTATAATACCCATATTTAAAAGTGGGCGTGGTCGTCAACCGATTTCGCTAAAATTTTTAACATGTATTACCACAAGTAATAAAAGTGTACACACCAAGTTTCGTCATTATATATCAATTATTTGTCGAGTTATGGGCTCAGAAATCTCGTATATTCCAGCTTCTAAAAAGAGGCGGTGCCACGCCCATTTTCCAAAATTTTTACGGTTTTTGTCTTATGTTCGTAGTTAGACTCCTGCCATTAAATTTTAATGATATATCTTTATATTTGACAGAGATATCGCTTAAAATGTTTTTATTAGGTCACTTTATAAGACCCATATATAAAAGTGGGCGTGGTCGTCAACCGATTTTGGAAATTTTTCGTCCAAACATTTGCCTAAGTAAGTATATCACGCCTACCAAAATTCATCGATATATCTTCAACGGTTTCTGAGTTATGACTCATAAAACTTTCAATGTTTGCCCCTTAATAAGTGGGCGTGGCACCGCCCATTTTCCTAAATTTTTGTGCTTTTTGTTTTATGTACATAGCTGGACTCATGCCACAAAATTTCAGTGATAGATCTTTATATTTGACAGAGATATCGCTTAAAATGTTTTTATTAGGCCCCTTTATAGTTCCCATATATAAAAGTGGGCGTGGCCGTCAACCGATTTTGGCAATTTTCCGTCAAAACATTTGTTTAAGTAAGTAAATCACGCATACCAAATTTCATCGATATATCTTCAACAGTTTTTGAGTTATGACTCATAAAGCTTTCAATGTTTGCTCCTTAATAAGTGGGCGTGGCACCGCCCATTTTCCAAAATTCCATCAAATTTCTTCTTAGGGGCCTGAGCTCAACACGTGGGTAAAATTTCATCACTCTAGCTATATTAGTGGCTGAGATACCAGATTTCCGATTTTTTCTATATAGGAAAAGTGGGCGTGGTCATGGTGCGATTTCGCCCATTTTCAATACCAACCGTCCCAGTGTCGATACCAACTTGCATTTCAAATTTCATCAAAATATCTCAATTTTTGCGCGAGTTAGAGTGTTTACAGACGGACGGACGGACGGACATGGCTCAATCGATTTCTCTTTTCACCCTGATCATTTTGATATATATAAGTCTATATCTATCTCGATTATTTCATTCTGTTACAATCCACCGTTATGTGATTAAAACTATAATACTCTGTGTACTAGTACAGCTGAGTATAAAAATGCAATACAGTTTCAAAAGAAATAGTTTTATGTATGTATAATACTATGTTACAGCAAAAAGATAACCAAGAAATTCAAGTACTGCTATTGTTTTATGGTTAGGTTTTTGAGATAATGGTAATTTTGTGTTTTCTTGGTTATCACTTCATTAAAAATTATTTTCGCGGAAGTCGCAGACCATGTATGGCGGAATACAATTTGAGTATACATACACAACTCCAACCAGCTGTTCGACTAACTTAACCTTAGTTGCTGGTCAACTATACACCGAAGCAGATAAACTCTTTTTTTTGGCGTACAACATAAAGCTGTTGAACTTTAAGTATTGAATTTTATTTACCTACATAAAGACTGAATTTTTTTTATTTTTGTTTACAACTATGTATGTATTTTTGTAAGGTGTTTTGTTTATTCAAAAAAACAAAAAAAAAAATTTATTGTTATGAATAGAGCTCGGAAAAATAGGTGAAATCAAGCGCCTAAAAATGCTACATTTTGTAAATTTTGGTTGTCTTCAGTGGCGGGATTACAATTTAAATATAAAGGGGTAGCATATTGGTATGGTGAAGATTTTATTAGAAAAGTTCTTAATCATGTTACACAAATTTGCAGTTTGAATAAACATACAGTGGTGTGTGATGAAATAAAGCCAAAGAGGGATTTAGTTTCTTTGACATTTTTACTGAAAAAAAGTATGAAGAACACATTTTGCATTTTATATTTTTGTACATCGTCAAGCTTTTTGAAAGCAAAACAAAACTAGCTGTAATGAAAATAAAATTTGGGAAAAGTAAGTAAATTATGGCATAGTTAATGTTCCAATAACTCATAAACAAAAATGCAGAACGGTTTTTACCACGACAGAAATTTCCATTTTTACAGATATGGAATTATGCCAAGTATCCAATTGGAAAATTGTAAACTCTGAAATGGTCATAAGAAAAAATAGGAAAGTTCAAATCAAGTTTTTTTACTTAAAATATGCAAATGTTTAAAGTCAGACCACTACAAATTAAAAAGCTGTATTATATATTCCATTTGCTAATATGCACTTGCCTCATTTTCATTCAAAATATATTTGGTTTGAAACTGTAATTGCTTTTCCTTCACGTGCGAAGATTTTGTCTCAAATTTAAGCGAGTCACTACAAATTTTTAATTTTTTTCTTTATTCTTTATAATTATATATTTATTTAATATACCTTATTTATTATTATTCTTTATTATTATATTTATTTATTGTAGCTTTCTTTGCAATTTTTCACGTGCAACCCATAAAAAACCTTAATAATTTATTTTTCTGGCATCCTAGTAAGCAAAAAATCCAATTGCATTCACGGGGGCTTAAACCTGAATGAACCCCACCCACCCTTAAACTTGCCACTAGATGTGCTCACAAACATTACGTAGCATAATTTTAGGCATTTGATTTTCACCTATTATCCGAGCTCTAGTTATGAAATAAAAAAAATCTCATACTTAAGTATATATTTTTCTTATTTTGGTATTCGGCTTCGGTTTTCGGTCGAATAAAGGATTATGCCGAATATTCGGCTACGGCTTCGGCTTCGGCCTAAAATTCCAGCTTCGGTCGGACACTACAATAGACGCAACGAAGGAACAACTAGAAATGTTGACGAATTTTATGCCGTTTTCTTTTCTCGAAAAAATGTTGCCCTGTTTGATTTTCTTAGCCATTTTGTAAGCTTGTGTGGTGATTTCAACGAATGTTGTCCTCTGACTAAGTAAGAGGGCAGCATTAACTACAAATTCAGCCATTTTATAGAAAGTTAGGTTACGCAATTCGATAATTGAGATATTAAAGGGCAACATTTTTTGTCAGAAAAGAAAACGCCATTATATTCACAAAGATTATAATGATAAAACACAATATATGGATATTTCCGTTGTTAAAGTGAGCAGTCCTTTTCCCTCCGGCAACCCACAAATCCATCCTATACCGCTTTTCAGAACTATGCTAACATCGGGTACTTCGATGCAGTTGTACGGTTGGGGTAAAAAGTTGGGAACAGCTGAAACTGCCGCGGGGAAATTACGAATGTGTTCTATGCTGATACATGACTGGCAGTGGTGTAAAAATGCATTTAAATATCATGGTTCATCAATTGGGGTTACGGAGATGTGTGCTGGTCATGGCCAAACGGGCATATGTTGCGGCGATTCCGGTGGGCCTGGCGTCGTCAACGGTCAACTTTGTGCAGTGATAATAGGGAATGCGGCAGGACCCACAACCCCGGCCATATTTACGAATTTCAGCGCTCCCATTGTATCACAATTCATACAATCAAAGCAGTGGCGTAGTAACGGGGGGAGGGGGGTTTGGGGACAAAACCCCCCCGAAAGATTCGTTTTGACCATAAAACCATCTTTGACTTTATTAGCATACATTTCTTTTTCAGGAAAAAATCAATGAGAATAGTAATTTTTCGAAATTGGTAATTCGAAATTTAGCGCTTTTTCACGAAGTATTACTTATAATTCTAGCGTTTGTTGAGCCGTAGGAAAGTGCAAGAACCGCAGGAATTTTACCACAATTTACATTCTTTGTACTTATATTCGCTCTTTTATGGTAAAATTCCTACGGTTCCTGCACTTCCCTACGGCTCAACAAACGCTACAATTATTATACGGTATTGCTGTTATTAACAAGCTAATAACAGAAAAGTAACGCCAATTATTTAAATTTCAAGTTTTCTTTCAATTACTTATCATCTTAATCAAATAATATTAGTATAAACTACAATGGGAATAAATATGCAATGTATAAGAGTATCTGAACTTGAGATTTTACTTAATGTCTGTCAAAATGGAATATTAAAAAACTAAATTATATAAGAAAATTATTATTTATAACCGTAGCACATAGGTAGATTTTCAAGTTTTATGCGGCCAAAAATATTTTATTGTGTACATCTATTCCAAATTGCTTGTTTAATGCAAAATTTTAATAATTTGTGTTAAAAGTAGAGCTCTCGATTTTTTTTGAACATTTTCGAGTAGCCCGAACAGTTGTTGTGCAAATGCTCGAAGAGTTGTTTGTTTGTTTATTACCCGTATGTTTGTACGGGCATTTGAACAATTCGGGTATTTTGAAGTTTGTTTTTTTCTTTTGTTTATTATTTTTTTTTTTCTTTATATGTAGTTTTTTTTTATTTTTGTTTTTCCGATACACATTTTTTTTGTTTGTAAGCTCGAATGCTCGAATGTTTGTACGGGCATTTGAACAACAAACGGGCTTCAAACAAAAACGATCAGATCGAATTGCTCGATACCCGGGTATCTAGGGCTCTACATAGTTAAAAGTCGATTTTATTGAAAAATATATACAGTGACTCAAAAAAAAATCATACGCCAGAGTTTTTAAATTTATTTCAAACAGTTCTGTCGAAAATTTGACTCTCTTATTTTCGTTTAAAAATGTAAACAATTTTTCAATAAAAATCGCCTTAAGCAGGATTTCTAAGCTTATGGAAAAATCCGAAAAATCGTAGAAATTTCTAAAAGTGGATTAAAAATTTCAAAGCGCGGCCAGAATTTATAGAAGATTTTGAGGAGATTTCTAAGTGTACTGTTATCTAGCCAACCAATTTTAGTGTAAAAAGTGCTATTCTCAATGCTGTAAAAATTTCCGTCGATTTTAGTAATTTTTTTCTGTAGGGTGTTTGCGTTATATGTATGTGAGACCGTTCCAATTAAAATTTCCGAAAAGCCAATGAAATTTTTCAAAAAGTTGAATATTGCATATTATTATATTACAATTGAATGAGCTGCAAAATTGCATACTCAAAAATCTTCCAAAAAATGTAGCTTTATAATTCTTAGCCCCTTTTCATGATAAGTATTTCCTTGACTTTGAAAAATTGGAAATACTAAAAATACTGCCTAAAAAGTTAACAATAATCGCTGCTAAATATCTGGGTTACTTTCGAGCATCACCTACATTAACCAAGATATGCGTTAGAAATATAAATATTAAAATTAAATATAAAGCACAAAAAGAAAATTATTGTAGGTACATACATATGAAAACCCTGTATCTAGTAGTGAAGTGCGGCTTTGTGCGACGTAATTTTTTGTCGGCAAACTACTAATTGTACTAGATATCATGTCCGAGGGTTAATTTGACTGAGTCTGACAGAGCAACATAACAAAACCAATTTTTAACATGAAAAAGAGTGATAATTTTTTTTAAATATCCCAACTTTAAAAGCTTAAAACTATAAACTTAGAATTATTGGAAACCAAGGATATTATTGAAAAGTGTTAATAATTACTTGAACCTTTAGGATTCATCACGATTACTTAAATGAAATGCTTTAAATAATAAATATTCAAGTTGAAACTAGCACTTAAAAATATGTAAAAAAAAAAAACAAAAAAATTAACTTCAGATATGCTAAGTTACGACCATCTGGGGCAAGTGCAGAGTATGGGGTCGGGAAAAAAGCGATGAATTATTGTTCCCCATTCTATTTCCAATATGTGGGTATGTTTTTTTTTCTGTAATTGTAACAATTTTACAAAATTCAATTTTGGGCGCATAAAACTTGAAAATCTACCTATGCGCGTAGATTTCCAGAAGAGAATATGAGACTTACTTTTGAAGTATAGTTAAAGGTCCTTGGCAACTGACAATCTGGCATGTCAAGCAGTGTGTACGTGTGAGTTTTTTTGTGTGTGTTAGTGCAATCGGCAGTCGTCGTGCTACACGTTCTTGTTCGGGCTCGCGTTGATGAGAATCAAATCTTTTAGATATTTGCGTCAATCACCCGACACTCACACATATGTATACACTTCTTAACATTCCAGATTTTAAGTGGCCAAGGGCCTTAAGAGTTTGATATATGTATTATAAGCGATATTTGTGTACTAAAATGTTAAATTATAGTCTGAAAAAATTACATTTCGCTAGCTTAGAGTGCAAACTGTGTAAGTCCACTTTTATGAAAAAGTGTATTTTTATGTAGAACGCTAGAAAAATCAAATATGCACCGCGCTAAACAAGTCTGAGATACTTGTCATATTTCTACTCGTTTTTATTCGGTTATACGTAAATTGTGTAAGTCCAAAAAGCGAAAAAAATTGTGTAAGTCCAAAATATTTATATGAACAGAAATTTTTTTTCATTTCGAATTTCTTTTTCTTTTTCTTTTTTGTTTTTTGTCTCTCCTACAAAGTTTTAAAAAAGGACTTAGACAATTTGCATTCTAAGCTAGCGATTTTTATCATTTGTAAAAAAAATTGTAGTTTTTTTTTTGGTAATTTTAATTTTGGTAAATTTTTTACATTGGCTGTGACCCCCCCGAAAAATTCTCTAGCTACGCCACTGAATCAAAGATGAGGTAGAGCTGCCAAACTATCAACGATACTATCGATTGTCTACACTCAAAAAAAAATTTACTCAGATTATGTAAAAGTGGGAATGATTCGGCGCTAAAGACAATTTTCATTGTTTTGATGTACAATTTTCTTCAAATCAAGGAATAAAAACCACGTTTTAAAGAAAATTGTACATTAAAACAATGAAAATTGTCTTTAGCGCCGAATCATTACCACTTTTCCATAATCTGAGTAATTTTTTTTTTGAGTGTAGTTGCTGGTTTCTCTAGCCGCAATAGATACACGGATAAAACTACCCAGCCAGCAAAATCTTCGTAAACGAGCTCGTAAACTGATGTTTTCTCGAAGAAAACTCTAATAAAATATCGTTTACGAAATCCGTTTACGATTCGCCTACGAATACTGTTTCGCTTTAAAATGTTGATTGCCTACGAGTGTTGTAAATGTATCGAAAAAGCACTCGTATATGAATCTTTTTACGTCCGATTTTTTATCGTAAATGTAGAAATTTTACAAACATACATACATACTCACTTTTAAAATATTGAGTTTGAAATTTTTCGTTTTCTCTTTTTTTGTGACATGATAGAAAAAAGCTTCTTTTGTTATTTGCCAGTATCACGAACACCGAAGGAACTACCGAAACGCCGAAAGCCACGGTGCCGAACTCCTCGAAAATCGTATCAGCTACCCCGTCGGTTCGAAGTTAAGTGTTGCCAACTATATGAACTATGTTCGAATAAGCGTTACCAGTGCTGATGCGAAATTGAGCGGGTTTTTCTCAGGTTTCTTATCTTTTTGATAAAACCAAAAACATTTTTACTTTATTTTACTAAAAACAATTTATTTAAATAATAAAATAATGGATTCTATTGCGATAGCAGCTCTATTAGTAGAGGAAGAGGAAGAGGAACGAAAGAAAGTTTTTGAGAGATCATAGCAATCCTTTTACTTTAAGTAAACAAGCGTAAATTTAATTACAGGCTGAAGATAAAAAAAATAATACGGCGCGCGCATTATACTGAAGCCGACCTTCCACCACCTGCAATATTTATTTGAACGCGTCTTTATTGAGACGAAAATTTTTACTGAAATGGTAAATTGTTGGTAATACACATTCATAATTCGTTAGTTGCTTTTTTATAGTAGTCAAACAATAATTATCAACTTCAGAAAATGCATTATTATTCTTGGGTGAAAATATATTTTAATTTCCAAAACCTACATACACACGTAAATCACTCTTATCATTATTTCACAATTTTTTCTTTGAAATTTTTATTTGCATATAACAGCAATTCAATCGCGGTGGAAAATGCAATGGACCCACGCCATGTTTGTGGCTTCTCGCGACCGGTTGATTAATAGGGGTATTCGCTATCCCTAGCAAGATAGCACGGATTGCAAATATCCTAGACCAGGGATGGGCACACAAACACATTCAAACAATCTGCAAAAATTAGTGTGTGTTGGTGCGTCTACTGTAGGCCAAAGTGGAAAACGACAAACAATAATCAGTCTGCATGCAGATGTTGAGCGAGCAGGGTCATGTTGCGCACGCCTTGCGAAATTATGAAACAACGTCCCTGCAGTAAAAATCCGCAATGAATCCTTAATGAATCACTGATGCAATTCACCTATGACGAGGAGGCATCAGTGAATACTTTCATATAAAGACTGCTGAATTTTTCATATAAATGGTTTGCTTTCCTCAGAAAAAAAAATAAAAACAAATAAAAATATACTGAGCTATGACGACAGTGATGAATATTCAACAAAGAATCATCACTGATCCTTCAGCAGTGACACAAATTTACTGCAGGGGTACGTATACAAATACATACGTATGTATGTTATATGCAAACTCTTGATAGTTTTGTTTGTTGTCTGGCTTCTGCAAATAAAACAAAAGAATTTCAAGCGACGACCACTTGCTTTCACGACAGTCGAAGGCAAATTAATTCTTTTTGCAAAGGAAGATCGCCTGGTTCCATCGTAAGCGCTCGTTTTACGCTCTTTATTTGTCTGTATTAGTGACAATCGGTGAGTATACGTGTGAATCGCAAACAGCTGGTCTGCCCGCGGGCAAGAGGCTGCGCATCACTGTCCTAGACCAAAATATGCTACACATAGAGAGCACCCCATTGCACAGTCGTAGGAAATTTTAAGAAGCAGCTTTTCTTTTTAACCAAAGGAACGCGTTCATCACTCACTTTTTAATAAATAAATCATTTTATTTTAGTAAATTTAATAATTACACATAAAAAATAACATTTTAAGCAATATTCGAATGCTCAAATTGAAATTGAAATTAGCAATTGGCGAATGTCAGCTGATGCAGGGTCGCAATTAATTTCCTACACTTCATAGCAAATAAATATACATAGGTTTTGGTGTAGCATATTTTTGAGGTCTAGCATATTTCTGTGCGCCTGTATTTTGTTGTTGTGCGTTGTAAAACTTTGCAATCCGTGCAATCCGTGCTACGTGCTAGGGTTATGCTATGGATAGCGAATACCCCTAATGTATTTACATATATTCACACTCACTAACACTTATTACAACTTCATACATGCATTTACATAATTTACTTAAACTTTTATTGTAATTTTTGATATTTTGTTAATATCGCCGCAACCAAATACTTGCGGCAAATTTCGGCACGAAAAACTGTCAAAATGTTCGTTCATTCGGTGTTCATAATGCCGATTTACGGAACTTCGAAAGATTCGGCGCGCCGTCGGTTGTCATCAGGGCCGTGCGCAGGAATTAGCCTTGGGGGGGGTTTTAATTTTGGTTTGCATTCGCATACATTTTTCGCTAAGATAAACATATTTGCTGAAACAGATATCCAGACCCATACACCATAAATTTAAATGTTCTCTAACTTTTCTGAAACTCATTATGATTCATCAAAACCGAGTTAACCAGGTCCTGAATAGTACACGGAAAGAATTTTTTACTAGAATCAATGCCGAGACAAGAAAAATTAGACTTGATTTTGAACTTAGAAAATAATTTCTTAATATCAAGAAAATCCAAGAAAATTGGATTTTAAATAAATAAGTAAAAATTTTCTTGCTTCAAGTGAAATTGGATTTTAAATAAATAAGAAAACATTTTCTTGCTTCAAGTAAAATTGGATTTTAAATAAATAAGAAATAATTTACTTAGGGTAAGTGTTTTTTTCTTGTTTTTTGAAATAAATTAAGAAATTATTTTTTTGTTGCAAGTAAAACTTTTCTTATACGAGCTTAAGTAAGTAATGCGAGAGACACACATCGTAGTATAGTAATAATATTTCGATCTATACCACATATATGTCACCCTCATATTGTAGTTTAATTGAAAATTTTAATAGCATAGCCAAATCATAATATTGATATTCTAATATTCATACCACATGTGTGTCTGAGGCATAAGAAAATATTAAATATTAAATTAAGCAAATATTTTCTAAAAATATTAAAAACGTAAAAAATAAGGAAAATGAAAACTAATCATGAGGGATTAGAAAACCATAATTAGTAAACTAGTATTTTCCTAGGACTTGTTTATTGAAATGACAACATTTTATTTAATATAAATGAAGATGCAAATAGTGAATTCCTTATAACAAATGCTTCACTAACAATCTGAGAATTGAAAAAAAAAACTTCAGAAATATGCAAAGCGGATGGCAAATGAAAAAAATACATGTAACTTTGGAAATGCAAATTCAGCAAGAAAAATTTTACTTCGCTCAAGAAAACGTTTTCTTATTCATTTTACATTTTTTTCGCTGTATTTTGTTGTTCCAATTCGTCGAAACACAATTTTCTTAAATTCTTCTTGATATTAGCAAAAAGATTTTCTTCATTTAAGTAAATTTAAGAAAAGATGTTCTTATTTATTTAAACATTTTTTTTCTATAGATTTTGTTAGTGTTCTTGAATAAGAAAATAATTGTCTCATTTTTGGAAAACTCAATTTCTTATTTCCAGTAATAATTAAGTCAATTTTTCTTATTTCCCTAAAAATTTTCTAAATTGAGTTCAAGAAAGCATTTTTCTTGATTCAAGTATACAAATTTCTTTCCGTGTACTGTTTACAATACTTGTTAATTGAAACTGCTCACTGTTTTCACAAAATGAACATTTTTTGTTATCAGTACAATTTTTTTAAAAATGCCAAACGAACATATGCTACACAACTTTGTAATTTCGGAAAGCTCCAAGTGCAATTCAAAGTGCCGAACTTATGTATTGGCCAACCTTATTTTTTGCAACTTTTACCAATTCTTCTTCCGTAAAATTATTGTAACTAATATTGTCAAAAATTATGAGTCAAAATTCAATGCAAAATTTATAAACTGTATTTTGAAAATTTTTGCAAAATCATTGCAACTTAGATTTGGTCATGGGGGGGTTTTAACCCCCAAAAACCCCCCGTGCACACGGCCCTGGTTGTCATAATGCTGATTTGCCGAAAACGTCATTTCGGTACCGCCGACGGTGTTCGTGATAGTGGCAATTGTTTTCTGATTCGAGAATAGCTCGTAAATCGCAATGTTCGTAAAATGTACGGTACCTTGCTGGCTGGGTATGTATATTGATGTCACACATCCATATAAATTGATAGATAACACGGCTTAACAAAAATAGTTGATATTTTGCTGCACCTCTGTTTGTAACTGTAGATATTTTTGGTCGTATTCGATACACTGATAAATAAATTATATTAACTTTTTTTTAATCCTACGTCTAGTTTTTGAGATACATATGCGCTTTTTAGAGGTTAACGCATACATATGTATGTATATTGCCCATGCATATGCGCTAAAATAAAAACACAGGTAATAGATATTAACTTCTTCTTCTTCTTAATTGCCGCGTAACCGTCTAGACGATTTTGGCCCGAGTCCAATAAAGCGCGCTAGCCATGGGTAATGGCGCAATTTTTTTTGGCGCTGATACAATAACTCCAGCGCCAGTCGTGGCGCCAACTCACGGTACTGCCGCAATAACACCTTCAGCGCAATTGTAATGGAATAATCGATAAATAACATTAGCCGTGTTTTTATTCAAGCGCAATCCCTTTATTTCGTCTAATTTTTGCACAAGTGTCGGATAGGCGATTGTGAAAGTTTCACTTAGGCGGTCATGAATTTTAAACGACGATATATACAACAACTTTTTTCTATTCAAATTTGATTCTACCGTTTGAAAGCACAATAATTTTCCTCCTTGAATTTTTTATTGTTTCGAATATCTCCATTAGAGCTAGAAACTGCTAGAAATACATATGTTTTTTCGCTTCATACATCAGAATTGCATGATCCACAATAAATGAAAACTGTTTGAAGCATACTTTTAGGCAGTCTGTTAATTCCTCAATCTACCCTGCAGGGAAATCGAGAAATAGAGAACACAATTTCTGGTTCGGAACGACGATATTTTTAATTATCGTGCATCGATAATCGATATTTTTTGCCATTTCGTACCAAATTCGATATTTTTCTAAATTTCTCAATCGCTTTGAATTTAACAGCTGAAAATTATCTTAAGAACTGGTATCACCATAATGTTCGCGGTGTTTGATTTTTATCTTTATACTTCAAGTTTCGTAGAAAATTACTGATTTGGATGATCACCTTAAAAATATTTCTGTCTTGAGCAACGCATAAAACGCAGTTTGGGAGGCTAAAACAGCTACATCAAACAAAAATTGTGTTGTCAACATATTTTTATCGATAGAAAGGCCTTAAATTTTTCCGATTTATTATTCAAAATTTTCCTGAAAATTGTAAAAAATATTGTTAGAAAATACAAGAAACAATAAATCTACTTTGCAAATGCCTAAATATCCCTTGTGTAGTAATTTGAATATATTGATATGTCGATGTTTTTAAGGCATAAATCGATGTTTTTTAAATATCGATATAATATATATATATATATACATATATATCGATATATTTTTCCAATTTGCACATCCCTAGTGCCTGGGGCAACATTTGACACTACCTATGGCCGTTGTTACGCCATGATCAAAATGACCATGGTCAAATTTCTGCTATTGCTTTTCCATTAAAGCAAAAAATAAGAGAGAGAGAGCGCGGGAAAGCACACTCACTCTAAATTTTAACCGTTATTCGGCGCTGACACCGAATCAACATGCAACCAATCTCTTACAGCGAATAAAAATCGAAAAATGAGAGAAAAAGTGTATTTTGACCATGGTCATTTTGACCATGGCGTAACAGCGGCCTATGACATTTCATCATTCAGTTTTTAATTATCAATCAAAGATGAAATATCTACATATTTATAAATTTAATAAAAAAGATGGCCTGAGGCGGCAAAAATATTAAACATTTATGGGGATTTTGAAATGAAGGTTTCTAATCCAGAGTTGAAATTTTCAACTTGAAATGCTTTCAGTTTTTGCTTATTAAAACTTACAGCGGTTTCTATTCTGAACGAAAATTTTGCATTATTACATGGCACATGCACTATGAAAAGGCTGCTTCTTTTCATGTAATAAATGTAAAAAAAGTAATGCAAACCCACTAATTGTGTTAAGAACAGAAAGTGTTGCCCTGTAGTCGAGGACAATTTCACATTTTGTCAATAGAACAAATAAGGGCCTTTTCACATTACTCGGTATGACTTCGGATCGACATTTTTTCCTCGGTATTTTTAGCTTACCGAAACGATTCCGCGTTGCTGTGTTTTTCACACTTGTAGGAATGCTTTCGGTGCGTAATCCTCAGAAAATGAGAAAACAAACATCGAAATTTACAATATAAAATATTAAAATTCAACAAATCACTCAATAATAACAATAATAGGTCCGTTTATTATTAGCTAGTTATGAATAGTTAGCCAAGTTTCGGCTGGCAAATCGTTTCTTGAGTCAAAAAAATTGCAGAAGGGAGCCATTGACAGCTCCAAATTTCAGCTAGTAAAATTTTCCCTAGCTGAAATTATTTGCTGCCAAAGTAAGAAACAGCTGTTGAAAAATAAACAAAGGAATGCTTTTGATTTTATTACTTTTGAAATTTTCTGAATTTTTGAAATAGAAATAAAGAAAATTAAATATTTTTTTACAAAAAATAACCATTAACAGTCAAAAATAGCATTCAAATTACTAATCGCTAATTTTTACTATTATTCCGTTTCTTGATTTTCTGTTCGTTTCGCTCTTTATGAGCGCAATTCTTTCCGTTCTGCTCACTTGACAGCTAGCTGCTAGTTTAATAAGAAACAAACCTAATGTCTTCTAGCGAACACGAAGACATTATAACTTGCTACATTTATAGCCGAAAGGAATTTTTTTACTGACTTTGTTCTTCTTCTTTTATTACGCCGCAAAAATGTATGCAGAAATTCCTCAAGTTTTACTGACCGGTCTTATCGCGTTGCGGTATACCGAAATTAATCCGCTCCGATTTCATGTATGCAACACTAATGTGAAAGTGCCAATTGAAATACATGTGGTCGGTAAGGTTTCGGTATACTCTCGGTAAAAACCAAAAATATCGATCCGATTCCGCACCGAGTAATGTCCCTGCCAGAATTGTGTGACCGAAAGTACTACCACCATTACAAAAATATAATATTACCAACACATTTGCACTCGTATGTGTTTTATCCAAGTTCAAAACCAATGAGATAGAATAGGATTGAATGGAATTTGAAAATACACATACGGGAACGTGATGAATGAAATGGTCACAAAAGTTCCCGATGCCCTTAAGAATGTGATAGGAAATATCCCAAAACTTTTGGTCATACCTGCCGATCATATGACCGGTCAAATGACCTGCACAGTTCTTGCAAAATGTATGAGATCGGTGTGGAATAGAATAAAAAGAAGTTGACAGCCCGAAAAAATGCAGAATGCGACATTTTTGCTGGAATAAACACGCTATTTATTAAACGCTATCTTATTAAAGCGAATTCACTCTTCTACGCTAATTCGCTTCGTAATTTGTAGCGCAACCAAAATTTCAGGATCTGGTAACACTAACCACCGAATTCGCCAGGTTCGCCGCGACGAGTAGCCGACTTCCAGTGACGCCCTGCGAAGCAGCTGAGAGAAACGTCGCTGCCAGTCCGGTAAAGTCAGCAGAACGTGATAAACGTGAAAAGCGGAAAGTTTTTTTGTTCGTGAAATAGCGCGCTTTGTTAATTTTGTCAATTTCAAAATAATGATTGCAAAAAAATCATAATAATTCTTAAACAAATAGCGAGTTGTGTAAATGTAATTACTACATATAAACAACGGTTTTAACACTTTTGAAAAGAAAGTAAATCAGCCGGTGTGTGTGTGAGTTGCGCGAGAAAAGCAAAATAGAAAAAAGTGGTGTGAGAAAAAGCGCCGAAAAAAATTTACGTTCGTCTCGACGCCCATATTAAATTTGCAAATATAAAGATATACATACATATGTATGTATGCATATGTGCTTGCATTAGTAGATATTGCTTTTGAAAATAAAATCTATAAAAAAAAAACACGTCTCATTTGCGAAAATTGCCAAATTTTGCAAAAACCATCTGTGCATACATAATCTATACGCGTGTGCGTGTGTGGTTGTGTTTGCATACGTGCTAAAAAATTAAGAAAATTAAATCGTAGAAAAAAGAAATTAATTGAAAAGCAAAATATTGCATAGCAAATTGTTAAACATTTCGTTCCACAAAAATGTCTGTACCCGTCGATATCAAAACAGAGGAAGTCATTTTAGAAACTACCGAATACAACAGCGCAGAGGAATTGGACGAGGAGCTACAGTAAGTACAAAAAGCCACCATAGCAAATAATTCCATTTGAGTAATTGAATTTGTAGAATTTATTATGTATGTATTAAATTTAGTTAATATATATGATTTTATTTTTTGGATTTGTTTTTGTTTCATTCGCTTTCTTCATATATATACGCACACACTGTATACCATATGATTTAATTATCGATTTTTCTTCTTTTGCCGCTGTTCGTCGTTCATTCAGTGGCGATAATATAAAAATCATATGCGCACATATACTTTCATATGTATGTATGTATGTATGCATACGCACATACGTACATACATGCATGTACAAAATATATAAAGAAATTTGTACCTTCTGTACCTAACACCGCCAAAGTCAGTCAGTCGTTTTATTTCTTTTCTTACTTTTTTCTAACTTCTGTTATTATTAGCGACGAAAGCAAAGCGGTGAAAAACATCTGAGGCCCTCGTTTTGGTCGCTGCGACGAAGAGCGAAGAGAACAAACGTGTCGCCGCAGCGCCGGCCTTCTCTATTGCGCACGCACACACATTCGCGCTGCCAACGTAACAACAACTGATGATTATTGGAAGAATGGCTGATGTTGTTTTTGCTACTGTAATTTTGTTCATTGCATGATTCAACAATAAAGGTTTTCGCATGACGACATATGTGTTTATGAAGATTGTAGAAGAAGTCAGCTGATCTTATGCATTCTCCTTTATTGTTGCTCCATGGTTCATTGGGAGTAAAAACAAAATAAGAATGGGAACATCGTACCTACATTTTATTGTTGTTTTTTGTAAATAGTAGATAAGTATGTACATACATATGTATGCAGTTGTGTGCATACCACTCTTGTTATTTATTGAAAACAACAACGAAAATAAAATTCTTGTAAATTGCGGCGAATATGGCCATGACGGCGGATGTCAACTGGTGTCACCAGAGAACTTATAAAACCAGAGAAGGTCCACGAACGGTTATTTATTTATGTTCTCTGGTGTCACGTAAATAATAACCAGGGACCGAAAATAACGGTTATTTTTTTTTGGGGGGTGAAAAGGTTACGCAAAAATAACCTTTATCTTCTTTTGGGAATTTTTAACCATTTTTTGGTCATTAATAACCATTATAACAACCAAAAAACTGTTTTGGGCTTGAATAACCGTTATGGCAACCAAAAAACTGTTTTGGGCCTGAATAACCGTTATTCAGATTTTTTTTTTTTGGTCGGCTATAAAAATCAAGCCTATTTATTTGTCAATATTTCTGGACGATATTGGTATCAAATGAAAGGTGCTGAGCAGGGCTTTTACATAGAGGTGTATTTGTTAAGATTCGTAGGTCGGGTTTTCAGTTATGGGTGAAAAAGTGGACCCGGATTCCCTGGAATATTTAAGCAATATTGGTATCAAATGAAAAGAGGTAATCAAAGCTACAATCCCTGCTCAACACCTTTAATTTGATACCAATATCGTCCAGATATATGCACAAAAAAATAGGCTTGATTTTTATAGCTGACCAAAAAAAGTAAAAACCTGAATAACGGTTATTCAAGCCCAAAACAGTTTTTTGGTTGCCATAACGGTTATTCAGGCCCAAAACGGGTTTTTGGTTTTTATAATGGTTATTAAGGACCAAAAAAAATTATTTCTCATGATAATGGTTAAATATGACTTTTACCCTATTTCTCTTATAACCGTTACGTCCCTGATAATAACATATGATGTGCCGCCTATGCTATTCAGTTTTTATATTATCTACATATTTATATATGGCTAGCGTAGAACTAAACTGGTATATCTAACAAAATACAAAATTGGAGAAAACAGATGAAACGCGTTTTAATGCGGTGTGCGATTGTTGGGGTATATTAGGTGAATATTGTAAATTATTATGTTAGCTTAATAGTTAACTTAACATTCTGCATTAAAAAAAAATTATTATAGAAACGTTTTTTATATAATATTTATATGTAACAAGAAAACTTGTTACATAGACCACTTTAGAATTTTCAATTTTTAAGGAAGTTTGAACTGCAAATTGAAAATTATATGAATAATAATTATATAATAATAATATAATAATAATATAATAATAATAATAATAAGGCAGGACGTTGTGGTAGCGCACTACCCTCAAGTGGCCCTTGCGAATATTTACGAGTATAATTTATACTCTTACTTAAACCTAATATTACTAATAAACACTAATGACACTTATGATAATAATAAATGTTTATGACTGTGCCTGTTTTATACGTCTGATATTGTTCTTATAAACTCAATACATTGTCTTTTAAAATTTTTAATATTTGTTTCCATTTTTATATCTATTGGTAACTGGTTAAACATTCTCAGTCCCTTATAGAATATGGAATTTTGTGCTGCTGCTCTCTTATACATCGCTAACCTAAAATCTCTATCATTTCTCAGGGAGTAGGTTTGCGTATCTCCCACATACGTAATACTATCGGTCATGTATAACGGTACCATCTTATATTTTATTTTAAAAACAAATATATATGTATTTAAACTTAGCCTTTGTTCCACTGATAACCATTTCAATGCTCGTAGCATGTAATTTACACTCGTATATCTATTGCACTTTAATATTATTCTCATTGCTTTATTTTGTAGCTTTTGTAGTCTTTCTATTGCACCTTGGCTACAACAATTGAACAGAATCGTCGAACAATATTCAAAATGAGGCTTAATAATAAATAAAGTAAAAAATATCAATTTTCAAACACAGCTATATGCTTTCAGTAGTGGAAATGCTCTGTAAAATCAGCTATACATCTATTTTCGTATAATTGTTTTTTGGTTTCAGGTTATTTTTGTGTAAAAAAAATTATTTAAAAAAAGCGTATGTGGCCAATTTTCAAAATAGGAGGGGCACTGGTCAATTAAATAATGCATTTCCAAGCTATCGCTAATTGCATCGGACCCTTTCGAAGAATTGTATACACATCTTTTACGATTTCTTACCCCCACTAGCAAATTTAAACAATTTGTAAAAAGAGCTACATATGTGCTGTAAAACGGCGCAAATGCTTCATGCGAAGTGGTTGGTCAAAAAAATTAAAAAAAAAAATTGCACAAGTCTATTACATATGTGTAGTATCATTAGTTAACAATTCAAACTAGAAAAAATATTCTCTAGGATCACCAGAAAACGGTTTTTTTGCTCTCCTGAAAAGTTGCTGAAAAACGTATAGCTCTTTTTGTTGGCGCAGTGACGATATGCGGAGAAAATCGTCTTTATTACTGGCATTTTGTTTTTGTTTCCGTATCGTTAACTGTCAATCATGTTTCTATGACATTCAACGTTTGCGTTGCTGCCTTCTTTCTAATTGTTTCATAGTTACAAACGTCGAATTAAAACAGTTAGAAAACTAAAAACAGTGCAGGGTGATAAAAATTATTTTTTTAGTGTCGGCCAAAAATCAGTACAAATCAGTACAAAATCCAAAAAAAATCAGTATATCTTAAGGTTTTTAAAACCATCAGTACGGGGCACGAAAAATCAGTACTGTACTGATCAAATCAGTACGTCTGGCAACCCTATCTATGGTAGTCTATGCTAGTTGGACCACTTTAGAATTTCTTGAAATGACAAAAGGACGTGAATTCTAAAGTGACATTTTTATCGTTTGGACACTTTGGTGAAGAAATAATGCCGGAATCGCAATTTGGCGTTCGGTCGGCCGCGCTTCTGACAAGTGAGTAGAAATGTATGGAAATATATGGAGCAAATCGCATTGTGACCTCAAGCGTTTGATCGTAAAATTTTTGTAATATCGTATGTTTATTGCAACCCTGTATAACGCCTGAGTTGAACATTTCTCTACTAGGTCGGGCGTTTGACATAAAATAAATTGATTTCATTCGATGAAAAATTAGAAATTTATGAAAAAATTCAAGAAAATATGTTAGTGGCAGTGAACATGTTTGCAATCCAATATCTAATATCGAATGTCAGTGTGAAGCGGCTATGAGGTACGATCAACGCGCGACCGACCTAACGCCAAATTGCGATTCGGGCATAAGACCTACATCAATTTTGCACGGATAAATTTATAATTTTCAAGTTCAAAAATGTGTATAACTCGATTTCTGAAAAAATGTTAGATAGACCAGTTTAGTTCTACGCTAGCCATATGTAAGATGTTTGCTTGGCTGTTTGCACACAATGTAAATATTTATATATTTATGTACGTATGCATTGATTACGTTGCATTGGCTTTTCCAGTCGCCGCATCAATCAACATTCTTATCTTCCAACGACCGGCCGCCTATGGAAAGAGAGTGAGAGCGGATGTGTAAAGAGCGGCAGACAACAAAACCAAAAATTATGTAAATTGGAATTGAAATGACGCTGTGCCAGCTCTTCTTCTTCTTGTTGTTTTGTCGTCCACCATATTGAAAACGGCTGATATTTTGTTTACAGTGGCGGTCGTATTAGCGAAACACATGTGATTTGTGTCGTGGAACGTGTATTTGTTCTTATTGGTAGTGTTGTGTGTTGTTGTTTGGCGCAAAAAAAGTACAGCAGCTGATAGAATATTCCCTGCAGGCAAAACAACTAGTTGCATACTACAATTCTACCAGTTTGAAAATGTCGGCATCTAGTTGCCCAACTATCCATTTTACTTGAAAGCAACTGGTAGTTTTAACGTGGCGATGGCCTACGAGATGGCAATTGTCTTCCCTTGCATAAGCTTCATACTAGAAAAATACCACTCAGTTTCATACCAGTAGACAACACATCAGCTTCATACTAGAAAAATACCAGTTAAGGGTAACTAGAAGAATACCAGTCAGAATAATACTAGAAAAATGCCAGTTCACCTAGATGAAAAAATAGCATTTTCGTTCATTTAATAAAGCTTACTTTAATTAGCTTAGTACTTTTTAAAGTTACATTTAGTACATATTATATACAGTACACGCAAATATGTATAGTAAGGTAGAATAATGGCTTCGTGTTACTGCGGCAGTTGGATAATAGAATCTCCGATTTGGATGAAACCAAATCAATTAACTAAACTCTCTTAAACTCTTCTAGCCACCTGCTGCAAATATATATATATGTATGTAATTGTTCTTGTGTACCCTTGCACAAAAATAAATGAAAAGCCTTAAAAATATTTCTTTTGTGAGAAGTGGTTGTTTCTTTTTGGCAAATTGGTAATAACTATTCTGGCCCTTTTGTTAAATGATGGCGTAAATTTACTTCAAAGTCGCCAATAAAGCTTAGTTTGTGATAGAATTGCACAAACTGCTATATTCAGTTAATAAATAAATTGGTGTATTACTAGTAGAATACCAACTAGTATGATTTTGTCTTTTTAAAAGCGGTTGATCAACTAGTAGATATCTAACTAGTAGAATTTTGTCCGTTTCATACCAGTTGATCAAGTAGTAGAAAACTAACTAGTATAACTTTGTCCGTTTTCTATCAGTTGATCAACTAGTAGAAAACCGACTAGTTGAATTTTTTCCTTTACATACCAGATGATCAACTATTTATTTTCATCCTAGTTTAATTTTGCCTGCAGGGTTATTATTATGTATCTATGTAGGTAGTTAGAATTGTGACGAATATTCACAGCTGCTGCTGCTGTTACCGCTGTTGCGTTTGCGAAGGCTGTGTTTATTGTTGAAATCATGTACCTGTTATACCTATGTACATATGTACATATTTTTTTGTTATTTTTTGGCCAATGTCGCAAAAGTCCGAATAGGTATGATATTTTTTACATAACACTGTGTGTTATGCACTATGGTTCAAAATTAAGTTTTTGCGGAATAAAATAGTTAGAGTTAAGATATCCGTCTAAAATTTTTCATAGGGTATTTAAAGGTAAGAATAATGTCTCATGACGAAAATGGGCGATCCACGCCCATTTCTCGCTGCTGCTGCCATACATAGTGGAAACTGTAAATTTATGTTGAATTTCAAATAGAGATAAAACTTTACTTTTCTAAAGGTTTCTGATACGCTGGATCTGAATATGATCTCAGATTTTCGATGCTATGTGTGGTTTTAGAGATATTGTTATTTTAAGTTCATTAACTTTGCGATAGGAAATTTTAAAGTTTTTTATTTTTTTAGCAAGTTAGTGATATTAAAATAACAATATCTCAGGTACTAAAGAAGATATCCGAAAAAGTGAAACGTTATTTTCAAGGGAAATTATAAGGTTTTTAAACCCTATATATAAATGAGTTTTATATTTTTATTATTGTCAATATAAAATTGTAAAGTATCGCCATTTTAGAAGTTTACTTTGCTCTGAAAAAAGTGAAATTGTAGCCTCGCTTGCAAACTCTCGCAGATAAAATAACATTTGCATTAAAGAGGACGCTATTAGCTGTAACTACATATATAATTTGTATTGATCCCATTTGATCCAACTTGTTTATATTCTACTAGCCTGTACCCGCGGCCTTGTCCGCAATTACGAAGTCCCCTTTCAACATTGTAGATAAGAATTCAGTTGTCGAAGTCCACCATAAAGAGAAAAAAAACGTTAACTCATGGGTTTGAATATGTATTACCAAAAATTCATCTTAATGGATTCATTGAAGACAAAAGTATACGTAGTCGTGCCGAGTAATGTGAAAAGGCCCAAAGATGGTTATAGAAGAGGCTGTAAAAATAAACGCAAAGGAAATATTTAAATTCTTACCTGTTTTTTTATTTTTTGTTTTTGCGGGTGGGCAATGCACCATAATTGATACCGTCGCACCAACCGTGTGTGCATAGACTAAAAAACTTCCCCTTGTTGGTTAATTTTAAGGATTTTGGGCAATCACATTTTCACCGATAACTCAATCATCGATAAATTTATCGAAACATATCGAAGTCCAAATGAAACCTGCGGCCATCCCCTTTCGTTTGATACCCATATTGTAGTGTAACTTTAATGTTTTTGGGCAATCACATTTTCACCGATAACTCAATCATCGATAAATTTATCGAAACATATCGAAGTCCAAATGAAACCTGCGGCCATCCCCTTTCGTTTGATACCCATATTGTAGTGTAATTTTAAGGATTTTGGGCAATCACATTTTCACCGATAACTCAATCATCGATAAATTTATCGAAACATATCGAAGTCCAAATGAAACCTGCGGCCATCCCCTTTCGTTTGATACCCATATTGTAGTGTAATTTTAATGTTTTTGGGCAATCACATTTTCACCGATAACTCAATCATCGATAAATTTATCGAAACATATCGATGTCCAAATGAAACCTGGGGCCATCCCCTTTCGTTTGATACCCATATTGTAGTGTAATTATAAGGTTTTTGGGCAATCACATTTTCACCGATAACTCAGTCGTCGATAAATTTATCGAAAGATATCGAATTCTAAATGAAACCTGGGGCCATCCCCTTTCGTTTGATACCCATATTGTACGATCTCTCTATACCTATGTGCGAAATATCATAAGTATAGTTCCAGTATACTCAGATTTATATGGAATAAAAAAAATATCGAAAAGTAACGGTCCCTAGCAGGGTCGGAACCCCCAAAATTAAAAAAAAAAAAAATAGCCTATACTTCCTTCCAGACTATAACCTGTCTGCGTGCCAAATTTCAACAAAATCCGTCTTGCCATTCTCACGTTTTTGAGGAACAAAAGCAAACGTCTGGACATCCAAACATCCAAACATCGCTACATTCGCATTTATAATATTAGTAAGATTTAACACAGAAAAAACTCACAAAAATCAAAACACAACACGGCTTATTTAAACTCAAAAATATACTAAGTAACGATTATTATTGTTTCAGAAAAAAGTTTGTTGTTCTTGATTTTATATACCTTTATTAATATTTTCCAATTTATAAACACACCTTATTCAAATTCGTTAGCTTTTTATCACCACTTGAGATTTTTATATAATTTGAGTAAAATCTTTTTTACGAATACAAAAATCGAAACCATGACTTTGAAAGCTTTCTGACAAACAAGTGATAGCCAACTGACATTATTTTTTATTTACTTCAGTAATGTGTAATAAAAGGTAATTATTTTTTTTGGGAAAATCAAAAGTCGGTAATTGGGTTTAATTCCTCAATATTTCGATTTTGAACCATAGTGCAATTGTTACGGAATAGAAAAGTCTATGATCTGTAGAATGCGAGGATTGTTTGATAAGTCCGTGACATTTTGAATAAGAAGTTTTATTTTCCAACATAATCTCCTTCTAGCTCGATACACTTGTTCCAGCGTTTTTCCAATTTTTTTATTTCTTCCAAACAAAAGAAAAAAAGTAGGATCTTCAAGGCTTCAAAATAGGCATTTGCTTGTGATGACCTCTTCATTTCACCCGAATTTCTGTGCCCGTCCACAACCTTAATGGCCAACAGACCCACTTTGGCCTTATTTGGTTCACGTTTTGACTGTTCCTTGGTTTCTGCTGTCGTGTGATGTATTCAAGTTTCATCTACGTTAACAAAACTGCGCGAAAATTCGTTCGAATTACGGCTGAACATCGTCAAACACGCCTTTGTAGTTGTTGTGTTAGCCTTCGCTCAGATAACATTTTCATGTCTAAATATTAATGTGAGATGTATCCGCTCAGTTGAGATGCCTGTGGTCTCAGCTATTTCACACTCATTCTCCGTTCACCCAATGTCATTCCATGGATTTTGTCGACGAATTCTGACGTAACTCATTCTTTTGGGCGAACTGAACGTTCAACGTCACTTTTGCTAGTATGTACGATCACAATGGAATTCAATAAACCACTTGTTAACCATTGAAAATGACGTACCAGAGCCCCCCCCCCCGCCCCCCGATTGGAACTTAAGTGTGCACTGCCCAATCCACAAAAAAGGAGACTCCACAGTACGCGCCAATTATCGTGGGATAAGCCTCCTGAATATCGCATATCGCTAGCTTAGAGTCCAAACTGTGTAAGTCCATTTTTATGAAAAAGTGTTTTTAAGTGTAGAAAGCTAGAAAAATCAAATACGCACCACGCTAAACAAGTCTGTGATACTTCTCATATTTCTACTCGTTGTTATTCAGTGATACGCAAATTGTGTAAGTCCAAAAAGTGAAGAAAATTGTGTAAGTCCAAAATTTTTATATGAACAGAAAATTTTTTTTCATTTTGAAATTTTTTTATTTTTTGTTTTTTTGTCTCTCCTACAAAGTTTGAAAAAAGGACTTACACAATTTGCACTCTAAGCTAGCGATATAAGGTCTTAGCAAGTGTATTGTGCGAAAGACTGAAGCCTATCGTCAACAATCTGATTGGACCTTATCAGTGTGGCTTCAGACCTGGTAAATCTACCATCGACCAGATCTTCACAATACGACAAATACTGGAAAAAACCCATGAAAAAGGATCCGACACACACCATCTCTTTGTCGATTTTAAAGCCGCTTTTAATAGCACGAATAGGAATTGCCTGTATGCCGCAATGTCTGAATTTGGTTTCCCTGCTAAACTTATACGGCTATGCCAAATGACGTTAACTAACACCACCAGCTCCGTCAGAATTGGGAAGGACCTCTCCGAGCCGTTCGAGACCAAACGAGGTTTCAGACAAGGTGACTCTCTTTCGTGCGACTTCTTCAATTTGATGCTGGAAAAGATAATACGAGCTGCAAAACTTAAGCATACAGGAAGCATCTTATATCACAAGAGTATGCAACTGCTGGCGTACGCCGATGACATCGACATCATTGGCACTAACACGCGCGCCGTATGTTCTGCCATCTCCAAGCTGGATAAAGAGGCTAAGAAAATGGGTTTGGCGGTCAACGAGGACAAGACGAAGTACCTCCTGTCATCACACAAAGAAACAGCACGCCTTGGCAGCCACGTCAATGTTGATAGCTACAAATTCGAAACTGTTAAGGACTTCGTCTATCTGGGAACCAGCATTAACACCAAGAATGATGTCAGCACGGAGATCCAACGAAGAATCACGCTTGCCAATAAATGCTACTTCGGACTAAGTAGGCAACTGAAAAGTAAAGTCCTCTCTCGACAAACAAAAATCACACTCTACAGGACGCTCATCGTTCCAGTCCTCATGTACGGCGCAGAAGCATGGACAATTTCAAAATCAGATGAGATGGCACTTGGAGTATTCGAGAGAAAAGTTCTTCGTAAGATTTATGGACGCTCATCGTCCCAGTCCTCATGTACGGCGCAGAAGCATGGACAATTTCAAAATCAGATGAGATGGCACTTGGAGTATTCGAGAGAAAAGTTCTTCGTAAGATTTATGGACCTTTGCGCGTTGGCGTGGGCGAGTATCGACGGAGATTTAACGATGAGCTGTACGAGCTTTACACAGACATCGACATTGTTCAGCGAATAAAGATCCAGCGGCTGCGTTGGGCAGGTCATGTCGTGACAATGGACGTAGGCGCTCCGGCCAAGAAAGTATTTCTATCGAAACCCGCTGAACGCAAAAGAAAAGGGAGACCTCCACTGCGTTGGGAAAATCAGGTGGACAGCGATGCTGCCTCCCTAGGAGTTCCCAAGTGGCGCCATGCTGCACGAAACAGAAGCAATTGGCGCGCTCTGTTGGACTCGGCCAGAATCGTCTAGACGGTTAAGCGCCAATCAAGAAGAAGAGTTCCCATAGTATTTATCAAGGCTTTCCTTGGTTTCCTTTATGGCTTTTTTACGAAAAAAATTATGCTTAGGTAATTAGCACACCAAATTATCTTTTTTCCATTTTTGTTAAAACACACGAGGTTTTCTGTTTTTAATAGCTACAGAAACACTTTCTCGATCAGTCGCCAAGTTTCGATAGAATAGAATAGACGTGAAGTCATCAAAATAGACAAATCTTGTCCATTTCTTACAGAAACTGCGGCTGAGCACAGCTGTCGTTTGTTTTCTATTGATATACATATCGTCGCTGCGCCAACAAATTCAGTTATATGTTTTTTTTTCGATTTTTTTTTTATTACATATTTATTTAGCGCTATCCGCTAGCTACATTTCTGCATTTCCCGTTTTCTGATATCCTTCTTTGGTTAGAAGTTATCAAACACAGCTATATGCTCTCAGTAGTAGAAATGCTCTGTAAAATCAGTTATACATCTATTTTCGTATAATTGTTTTTTGATTTCAGGTTATTTTTGTGTAAAAAAATTATTTAAAAATAGCGTATGTGACCAATTTTCAAAATAGGAGGGGCACTGGTCAATTAAATAATGCATTTCCAAGCTATCGCTAATTGCATCGGACCCTAGCGAAGAATTTTATACACATCTTTCACGATTTCTTACCCCCACTAGCAAATTTAAACAATTTGTAAAAAGAGCTATGTGCTGTAAAACGGCGCAAATGCTTCATGCGAAGTGGTTGGTCAAAAAAAGTAAAAAAAAAAATTGCACAAGTCTATTACATATGTGTAGTATCATTAGTTAACAATGGAAACTAGAAAAAATATTCTCTAGGATCACCAGAAAACGGTTTTTTTGCTCTCCTGAAAAGTTGCTGAAAAACGTATAGCTGTTTTTGTTGGCGCAGCGACGATATGTATGTATGTAGGTACCTACAAGTTTGGCTTTTTATAGAGGTATTCTTTGGTGCAAAAGGCCTGACAATAATTTCGGTAATCGATGGAAATTACCACTTCGCCTCTAGTGACCAACAAACCGAAGATAATTCTGCACAAAAAAAAACGCTCCTGCCGAACTTACTATATTTCCTAGTAGATATGTACATATGAACGTATTTATAAATGTTCTACAATCATGATCAGCTGATTTTATTCATACATTTGTATGTATGTACGTATGTTTGTAGATATGGCATTTTAGGTATACGCATACAAAACAATTATCGTCATTGACGTAAATATGTATGTATGAATCTTCGCCTTCGTGTTACAATATTGCGAAAGAGAATTGATAATCACAATGAATGGCAAATGCTACACTGTCAATGAATCGCAAACTGGTGCTACACGTTCAATATGGATATTGCGATATTTTTCTCGCTCTGAGATTCAAAATATTTTACTTCCGTCCTTTTCCCACTTTCACTTTCAATTCGTTTATTGCCAATATTGCGATCCAGATCACTGGTTTCAAAATTTCTAAAAATACACGCATTTTTATGGATCGCAAAATTTTCGTGATATACAGTCAATCCGTATTGTCAATATTGCGATCCATGGTATATACATATATTGAGACGGTAATGCCAGTAGGCGGAAATGTCAAACACTGCTTACGTCACAGGACCAATAAAGCCGCGAACAACCAAACAAACAGCTGTGCCAATTGCAAAAGGAAATGACGTAAGAGGACCTGATACTTTTTTCCAAAACCGAAAGAAATATGGCGGCCAGCGAACTGACATGACCTTTTAATTGGATCATGATTGCGATCCGGATCGCGGATTTCTAAATATACACGCATTTTGATGGCTCGCAAAATTTTCATGCTACACAGTCAATACATATTGTCAATATTGCCATCCGGATCGCGGATCGCAAAATTTCTAAATATTCGCGATCCAGGATCGCGATCCATCAATACTCGATGCTACACTGTCAATATGAATCGCGATCCACGGATTTCATCAATATATCTGTGGCAATTTGCAATAATCGCTTAAGTCTTAAAAAATGATTTCGAGATAAATTGATTTTTATATTCAAAAGCGTTTCTTAACAAATCATAAAAGTCGATTAAAAACTATGGACGCAAAATCAGTGAGCCATCCACAATGTTACGATCAAATTTTGTAAATAAAACAAAAAATCATGAAGAAATTTGATTAAGTATATACGTCTACTTTGGCTGTTATAGCAAGTTTAATATACCTCTATTGTAAGTTAAGCCTAAATGTTTTTATTTATATCTTTTGATTGGATTATGTTATAAGCATGGGGGTTTTACAGAAATATAGTGTTTTAAAAGGAGAATAACGTGGTATATATAACTCGAAATCTTCCTAAGTCGACTTAAGCGATTATTGCTTGTGACCACAGATATTGATAATGTAGCATCTGCCAATGAGTTTGAAGATGACGGGAGTACGGGCGGTTTGTTTTATTTATCTGTTACATACATACATACATACATACATACATATGTATTTTGAAATGCAAAATAAATGATTATTAAAATGTTATCATTTTTGTTCATAACCGAATACACTTGACAAAAAACATAATTTTATTTTTCATAACAGCAGATAAGTTTGTTAAGTCTGTATTATATGCAAGGATGGGCATTTTTGCACTACCTCTTAAAGTTCATTACCATTCAAAAGTGAGTGGTACTTAGTGAAAAATTCATTTGCATTACCATTCAGTAGTGAGTGGGAATGCAAATGTATTTTACTTTTAGGTTTTCGTTGTAAATTTTTTAAGTATGTAGGTAAGTCAATTTTTCATTTGTGTTATCTACATATTTGATATATTCCCCGTGTACCTATTTCATTAAATAAACAGTAATTTTAATCAAAAAACATGAAAAATAAATTAAATAAAAAAAATTGTCAAAATTAAAAAATAAATCAGAAATGATTTCATTGACATCCTCGAAGGACGTAGACCTGTATAGGTCTTTTCAGCACAAATAAGCACATCTCACACTGAAAAACTTCAGTGTATGAATACACACGCTTTCGCTTAAAAGTATGCAATGTTTACATACATACATATATACATACATACATACATACAGGTGAAACTAATAAAAGCGTGTTAAAAAAGAACGTTATCTCAGCAGGGTTAATACCGTTTGGGTAATTTCGCGAGTCATGTCAAATTAGCCATCACTGTCTTCTTTTTTTTTCTATTCGTTGAAATACCAGCTCGTTGGTATATCAGCTGCACAATGTCAATAATTTCATTTATAAAACGTTCCATTCTCTGGCATTCCGCTTTAGTACAAAACAGCTTTCTTGCACAGCTGAGTGGAGTGTGTGATAAGAGAGAGAGTATTTCCGTTTTCAATATGGGGCCTCAAAAGCAGAACTGCTGATTTACTTTCCAATTGGAAAGTACCGTGCCATACCGCCTTTTTCATGCTCAGCTGTACGTATAAAATACGTTTTCATTGTTACCGCATTAAATAGAAAATGTTGCTATGATAGTTATGTTGATTCATTGCTGGGGGGAAGAGAGGGAAAGCGCAGAGGTTTCAATACTACAGCAGGCGATTTTGCAGCTTAATTTGTTGTTGAACGAAGTGCTGCACATAATACATACATACATATGTATGTATGTAGGTACGTTGGAAGTTCATTCTGAAATGCACGGAACTCATTGAATTGAGCGGGAACTGGATGCTGATATGCCATCATAGTAGACCTGCACCAATCAGCACTACGAAAAGCGATGAGAATTGCTATTGAGCTGCGTGGTTGGCTTTGTGGCGTGATGATGTTGGCATCCTGGCTTGGCGTGTCGCAATAAAGAGGCCAACAACTGATGAAATCGACATTGGCGGGCGTTTGGAGAACCACATTCCATAGCCGGCACCAATGCATAATGCTATAAACGTAAATAGTACGTATCTACGTATGTATGTATGTAGTTGACTTGACGGCGCTACCTACGCACAATGGGTGATTGCGGCCAAAAATAAATTCGAAATTAAAGTATGAGTAAAACCATTTTTTTAAATAGAGATCGACAGATACATACATCAAATTGTAATAAAAAAGCTTATATAAAAATTTTTGAGTCTCTTTTCGTTTAGCCGTACAGGGTGCCCAAAGTTGAGCAAAAAATAGGTCCTTTTATTTCCCAATGAACACACCTCATACAAAACGCTCTTTCTCATTTAACTGTTAACCTACATCAGGGCTCGGCAAATTTGTAAATGCAAGTGTATAAGTGAGAGCGCTTTGATCGCTACCCTGCAAAAAATTCGATTAATACGGGACGTGTCCGGGATCAATCGCAAGGGAGCATGCGACTAGTACAATTTGACATCCCTTTATATGGGGCGAATTGATTGCATTTTTTCGAGAATATCCTGTGAAGAGACTAATTGTTCAATTTGTATACCCGAACGGGTACAAATGTAGATTAATCGCTTTCATCCAAAGTTGTAAGCCAAGGCTATTTTTTATGAAAATGTAAAAATTATTAATTGCTATAAATGTTAGAAGAAAGTTTATTCGATTAGCTTTCATCCTGTAGTGAAATCTTTTAAAAAAATTAAATATCTCCTCAAAACATTTTAAGTTCTGAGAATGCATTATGCGAGTGTAAAATACATGTGACGAATTTTTCAAAATTAGCCAAGGCTATTTTTTATAACTATCTTTAAAATTTATAAATGTTCATGCCTGGGAACAATCGGGGACTAATTGTGGACCGATTGTTCCCGAAAGAGATGAATCCGGGACAAATCTCTTTCGGGATTAATCGCAAATTTTTTTGCAGGGTATGGCGAACAAACATACGTACATGCAAATTTTTAACATTCGCTGCGCAAACATGCGATAGCCACACACGATGTTGTTTGGCCACTTGTTCAGCGACGACTAAATCACTTTTTAAACAAGGAGCGCAACCTGTCTGTGTGAAGAGCGTAACTTCTTTGTCTGATCTTAAGATCTATGAAACGCCGAGGTATGACCTACATACACGAGTGATACATCGTTACATAGATAATGATTTTCTCTTTCAGAAAAAATAACTTAGTTGTAAATAGCGTTCACTGTTGAATTTACATATATGAATTTTCAAATATTCACAAAAAATGTCGATGATAAAAAAATTTTCCTCGACTTTGAATAAAAAAATAAAAAAAACAAAAAATATTACCTCCTCAATTTTTTTTTAAGCTTTGAAATAATATATTCTTAATCAAACTGCATTTTCATTTTAAAAATCCACTTGTTCCATTTGCTTTTATAATTTTTTTCCCATCTGCCTAAAACTGCGCACGGTGAGCTTAAACAACTTATTATGAAAAGTCAAAGTAACCAAGATATTATTTCATGGTTGTATTCTTGGACATATTAGAAGATGTTCTGAGCCAAAATTGAAATCATTCATCGGACACATTTTGAGAAATTCCATGTTTTTTTTAAAATGGTCAATTTTTTCTTTTCATGCGAGCCCCTGTTCTTTTTATGGCACCCACGGTAAAATGACTGTTCTGTTCTTCTAGTATATAAGTGTGTAGTAAAATTCATTACAGTAAAAATACATTTTAAGACGTTTATTATTTATTATTTATAATATTTTAATATAAACATAAAAAGGTTGAAAGTTTTTTTTAAATATGAAGAATATTATATTCACATACAGTTTTCTTCAAATTCTCCATATAATTTGGGTTATTTGGTCTAGTTCGATACTTATAATCCCATGTTTTTTTGAAATCATAATGCACAGCCTCCATGGCTTGCTCTGAATGATACCCTAATCCTATTCCCTGCCTTGAACAAAAATCTTCTATATGAAAAAAAAACTGTATGCACTTTTGGGGTTATGGGTATAGAAAGATCGTTGTAACTCTTTCGGAAATTAGAAATACAATTAATATAATTACTTTTCAAATCAATAGTGAAGCAAGATTCGACCATTGAATGAAAATCGTTAAAAGTTTTTAAGTATTTGAGGCGCTCTAAAGGACATAGACATCTTAATACATCGGTGTTTTCCAATAATTTCTTCCAACTATTGCGTTAATGTGGGCTGAGAAGTTCTATGTCCAATAAAAGATTTTTCGTGGTTGCTCAGGTTTTGATGGGAATAGTTGTAAGAAATTATTGGAAAACACCGATGTATTAAGAAGTATATTTCCTTTAGAGCGCCTAAAATACGTAAAAGCTTTTAACGATTTTCATTCAGTGGTCGAATCTTGCTTCACTATTGATTTGAAAAGTAATTATATTAACTGTATTTCTAATTTCCGAAAGAGTGACAACGATCTTTCTATACCCATAACCCCAAAAGTGCATACAGTTGTTTTTTTTCATATAGAAGAATTTTTGTTCAAGGCAGGGAATAGGATTAGGGTATCATTCAGAGCAAGCCATGGAGGCTGTGCATTATGATTTCAAAAAAACATGGGATTATAAGTATCGAACTAGACCAAATAACCCAAATTATATGGAGAATTTGAAGAAAACTGTATGTGAATATAATATTCTTCATATTTAAAAAAAACTGTCAACCTTTTTATGTTTATATTAAAATATTATAAATAATAAACGTCTTAAAATGTATTTTTACTGTAATGAATTTTACTATACACTTATATACTAGAAGAACAGAACAGTCATTTTACCGTGGGTGCCATAAAAAGAACAGGGGCTCGCATGAAAAGAAAAAATTGACCATTTTAAAAAAAAACATGGAATTTCTCAAAATGTGTCCGATGAATGATTTCAATTTTGGCTCAGAACATCTTCTAATATGTCCAAGAATACAACCATGAAATAATATCTTGGTTACTTTGACTTTTCATAATAAGTTGTTTAAGCTCACCGTGTGCGTTTTTGTAAATGCCTTAATTATGTTACTTTTGACATTATGAAAAACGTTTATATTTAGGCGACTAATCGAATATTTCTGTATCGTCTTGCAATAAATGGTGCATACTTTCAAATTATGAAGTAATTTTTTTATCGGTGTTAATTCATATCTTTGACAGCTTTTTTCTTTTGGAATATAAAAAAATGTAAAAATTTAAAATTAAATTAAAAAAAAAAACAAAAAATATTACCTCCTCAATTTTTTAATATTTGATGCTCCTGAATATTTTTTATAAACTGGCGAAAAAATTGTAAAAATTCGTTTGCTCCATTTTGTTTTATGAACATTTTTATGGAAGGTGTTTTTTGAGTTTTGGTACATTTTTCCCATACAAAATGCCCAGAAGTATGCTTCAAAAAGTTTAAATTTTTTTGTATGGGGAATATTTTTTAAATGGTGAAACTTAAATATCGATATTTCCAATTCTAATTAAGATATTCGAAGAAACTAAACGCTGTTTTCAAGGGTAATGATTGTGCTTTCAACTGGTTTAATCGAATTTGAGTGGAAAGTAATTACATAAAAGATATTAAGCAGGGAATAGAGCCAAAAAACTTGTTTTTTGCCTATTTGGGCATGAATATCTCAGAAACTAGAAACAATTTGGAAAATCTGACTCCAGATTCATGTTTAGCACACTGAAATCCTTTAGAAAAGTGTAATTTCATTTCTGGTATAAAATTTTTTTGAAATGCGATTTTTTTGTATGAAAGTTTTATGATAAATGCTTATAACATACTTAAAAGTGCATACATATATTTTTAATTTAAAAACGGTGAAGTTCTTTACCCCTTTTCCAAAATGATTACCGCATTTGATTTATATTTCAAAAATGTATACACTAATCAAAATGGAGCATTTTAGCTATAATAGCTAGGAAAATGCTGAAATTTCAAAAATACCGTTATATGGGAGGTGGGCGTATTTGTGGGTGGATTTTGTTCAAATTTTCACAGTTTACTAATTTCAACCAAAAAGGCTTAAGTTCCGAGTTTCAAGATTCTAGCTTAATTATTACTATTTTTGGCCGCGTTTGTATGGAGGTGCCCCCACTGTGCTACGTGACGAAAGCCAACAACATATTTTGCTATTTTTCCGTTTACTGTACCTATCTTCGCTTTATGCTGTTTTCTGTTTTGCTCTGTTTTTTTACTCCACATTTCTCATAAAATACATACATATCTATGGATGTACATATATATGTACACATGTTTTTGTTTTTGTTATTGTATGTGCCACCACCCCATTTTTGTCCATTTCCAGCAGCTGTTTCGGTTTGTTTACATTGTTGACTGGCGCGCACTTGTGTGTACTGTATGTGTGTACTACATAAGTACATACATAGATACATATCTATGTAGATTAGAAGAACGAAAGAATGATGGCAGCATTGAGGGCGGAAAAAGGTGGAATATGTACAAACACACATACCTATGTACATAACCTGTAGCAGGGGCGAACGCAGGGGGGGGGGGGGGTTGGGGTGTTAAAACCCCCCAAAGTAATTGAATTTTTGAATAATAGAATTTAATTCTACATAGTCATTTGAAAAATTGTAATTTGTTGTTTTCAAAGCAACCTTTCTGCCGACGATGTATGAATATGTAAAATAAATGAATACGTTAGTCACTAACAGCGTTGCCGTTTTGATACAATTGTATCTTTTTTGATACTTTTTTTTCTAAATTTTGTGATTTGATACTTTTTTGTTCACAAACGGCCTATTTTGATACTTTTCTGCTGATAGAATTTAATTTTTTGAAACTATGAAAATGTCTAACTAAAAACAAACCTATTGTATCTGGATAGTATTAAAAAGTTGTGGGAATGTAGGCCAATTAAAAAACCCAGAAAAATATAAACTGGACAGAGACATTTTTTTAATTTGCTTCAAAGTAATGAGTTTGCCTTATAACTCTGTGGCTACTGAACTGGATTTTTTTAGATTTAAGGGGAATTGTGGGTCGAAAATGGACTTCTTTTGAAAATTAGTTCTGAACTGAAAAGTCACCAATAAGGTTTCTATTATTTTTTTAGAGTTTATTGTTAATCATAATAAAGGAAAAATAAAAACTCATTTATTATGACTTTTAGTTTTCGTTCCATGAGCAAACTGTTGTGAAATAAATTTAAATTAAAAAAAATTATGCTATTTGCAAAAAAAAAACTTGAGTGTCTTAACTAAAATGTCTATATTTTTAATAAAAACAACCAGAAAAAACTGGTCTGAATTAGATACACAACTTTACTTATTATTTGTTTTTCAAATGAAAATTTTTAAAACCACGGTTGTGCTTTTGATACTTTTTGTGCTTGGCAATCTGCTTATAAGACCTGGTCCAGAGTGGTCCTTAGTTGTTAAAAGTTTAAATGTAAATGCTAATGCTTGAAAATTACGCTCATAGAAAAACTAAGATTTCTTCATCTTGTATTTTGCTAAAAATAAATTGTTCTCACTGTTTTCTTTCGCTAAATCATGTAAACATACCTCTTTTTTGCGTTTCCATAGATATCCGCATTTTTTAGCACTCAAACTTGAAATCTCGCGAAAATCATAATACACTTATTTATACAAACTTTTTCCAGACAATTTTTTTTTTTCAAATGTGTTGACTTTAAATGAGCCAAAGTAACGTTTAATGGTGTCTATTGCGTATAGAAGGAGGTTTTCTATAAAATTCAATATATTTTCCACGGAAATGCATGACAGAAATTTCTTTTTGAAACACCAACATTTTTTACTTTTGTGTGTAGGGCTGACAACGATGTGGACTTAACGAATATTTAATTCACCATAATCCAATTCGTTCCACCAAAGCTACAATGTAGCTGCTACATGACGAAAAATATGAATTCAGTAGCAATTATGACGCAATAATACAGGTGACCTTTCCTTTTTAGTTTTAGTTTAAATACAGAGAAAATGCAATGAAGTGAGCTTTAAAAGGTGCCCTTGTTTAATGTGTGCATACGTAGGTCCACTCCCCAAACATAAATAGATTGAAGTAAAAATTGTCTGGACGAGTTTTGAGTATTTTTTTTTTGAAACCCCCCCCCCCCCCCCCAAAATATTTTTCTGTGTGCGCCACTGCCCTGTAGGGAAAATCTCTAGTTCCGAACTAGGTCGCTTCTAGTGCATTTTTCGACACTACTAGTGCGATCTAAATCTCTTTTGCATGTTATCAACTGGTGAATTTAACACGGCGATGTCCTAGGCGGTGTCAATTGTCACTCTCTGCACTACATTTTCGATAGTTCCGAACTAGTGCTAAATTCTACAGTTTACACTAGTTCGTTTATTGGCACAATTTCGACAGTTCTGAATTAGCTACAAGTACCTACAAATTCTACAGTTTTACATCTGCCGCTTAAGTGCAGCATTTGACACACTTCATGCAAGTGGCGCGATGGCCGACTGGCTAACGCATGTGCCTTTCAATCTGAGGGGCGCGGGTTCGAATCCTGTCAGTGTCAAGATGGATGATAATTTTTTTTATTTTTATTTTTTTAACTAATATTTTTTATTTATTTATTTAATAAAAATTTACAATAATATTTAAAAAGTAATAAAAAAAAAATTCAAAATAAGCCTGAGGGATCGGAAAAGCATAATTAGGGGAACATTTTATTTCATACAAGAAGCAAATAGAAAACTATTTATATAAAATGCTTCACTAATCATCTGAGAATTGCAGAAATGTACAAAGCCGACGGCAATTGAACGAACGAAAAATTTTCATAGAATTTTTGTCACTTCGAAATTGCATACAAATCAAAGTCTGTCTTATAATGGACACTCAATTCACTCCTTCTGAACTGGTGAGGGTCTAACTACAATTGATCTAGTTACTTTTTGAAACCTTTTCGCTAGTTCGGAACTAGAAATTTTGCTCACTAGTTATTGAGTTCCCTGCAGGATAAATAGGAAATGAGAAAGTAGTATGCATCTATGTATGTATGTATGTATGTATCTAAATTCGTATCAACGCCAAAACGTGCCTTTTATGAACTCAAAAATATCACATTAATCATGCACTCCCCATTTCGGTAGTGCTGTCAAAAAACGGGCAGTGCAAATCACTTCAGACCCTCTTGATGTGCAAGAAATATGCTAAGTAGTCTCGTACCTATCTAGTTATCTTTGACATTGGATACAGAAGGTTCCGTATTGCTTTGAGAATAGTCTGGTAATGGAATTATGTATAGTATAAAACAACATTCATTCGACAGCGTTTGCATTTTTCAACTCTTGTAAGCAAAATAGTTTTCAACTTGAAAGTTTCAAGGTTTGATGTGTTTAAATTCGCTGCTTACAAATTGAAAAAGAGATTATATTTTAATCGTTTTGGAATTGTTAACTTGACCCAATGTTTAGTGAGTAAATATAAACTTGTAAACTTTTTATAATAAAGCAAGAATAATGAAAAAAAGCTACATATCGCACGTTTCATTCAATAGGGATTTAACTAAAAAAAATTTATTTTGGGAAAACGCAAATAAACTTTTATAATTTCAAATAGTTTCCTTCTACGGCTAACTACAAAATCACTTTTATTTCCGCCATTTTTATCCTTTTGAGTATTTTATAAGGCTAGACTCAAAGGCACGACCCAGTTATTGAACAATATGGCAAAATCCCAGAAAACGAAAATTTCGAGTTAAATCACTATTTCATAAAACGAGCGATATGTAAATAAGTCTTAATATTTCGTTACTAACTTCTTATATAATTGTTTTTAAAGCTATTTTTACAGACATACACATATGTATGTCCATATGGTTATATTTATGTGGGTGTAGTTTGTTCATGCAATGCACACAAATATGCAAAAAAGAAAATACTCATGTCTCCGCATGCAGAACTGTTGTATCGGTTTCGGTTATTAGGTCAGTGCTTGCGTCATCACTTGCGAATTTGTTAAACGAACTACATATGTACATATGTATGTACATGCAACTATATGGATGTAAATGCAAAAGTGCATACGAATAAAAATGTCGAAAAAAAGTCTAGGAATTTGGTTTTCCATGCTTCAGCTTTCAGACTAGGAAGAATTTCATTAGCTGTGCTGGAATAAATTCGCTTAGAAAATTACTGTATACATATCGCACCCTAAATCATAAAGGGCACAACTCAAAATTCAAAAATTTTCAGGAGAGCCAAAAAACTTTTTTTTTTCATTACAAGCAATCGTATGGCAAAGAGCCAGGTATAATGGTTATTTTTCGGTCTAAAGAGACAGTTATTCAAAAGTTTTTTTTTGGCAATCTCCAGAGATATGTTCCGTATACCCGTTTATGAAAAAAACTCGATTTCGAAAAATTTTGAGTTGTGCCCCTTTATGATTTAGGGTGCGATATGTACATATCGTCGTACCATACGAAAACTAACATCAGATTTTTTGTGGCTGACGAAAAGTAAAAAGTTCAAGTTTTGGCCGACGAAAAGTAATAAAATCGAGTTTTGGCTGACGAAAAGTAATAAAATCCACTTTTGGTTGACGAAAACTATCAATTTCGTTTAAACAACAACAATTTTAATGTAAAAACAGTATATAATTACTGATACTTTTCGTCAGCCAAAAGTCGATTTTATTACTTTTCGTCAGCCAAAACTCCATTTTATTACTTTTCGTCGGCCAAAAGTCAAATGTTCTACTTTTCGTACAGATTTTTTTTTATCGATAGCTTTCGCCAGAAATTTTAAATATGTTAGTTTTCGTATGGTACGACGATATGTAGTTATTTTTTTTACATGCATCGGCAGATTTCTAAGGCTGCGAACAGAGTGGGCGCTGAAAGCCGAGCCGAGATTGTCAATGCGATAAAGATTGTCAGTGCGATAAAACTGGTTACATACAAGTCAATACAAATAAGCTTGTGCATAACACAGTGAACGCCGACAAGAGCAGAGAGCAAAGCCGATGAGTGCGAGAAAAACAGTTTCAAAGCGTTTTGCGCGCTTGTTTGCATTGTTGAAGTTTACTTTTTAGCGTGAAATCGTGTTTTTTAATGGTTTTTTTAAAGAAATTTAGCTGGATATTTTCTTAAATCATTATATAAATGATGAAATTCACCAAATTGATATATTTTAGTGTAATTGGATGTTTTCCAAATTCTTTTGTGATAATAATTGCATTAACCACACTAGGAGAAGAAAATACTCTTCATCAGATGAATCCATTACCGTGTACTGCAATTTTATAAACACAAATGAAAAATAAGACTAAATCACATAAAGGCAAAACACATGGAATAAACAGAATTTCAGCGCTGATTCTCGCATTCACTGTGTTATAGACAAATTTTCTTCTCGCATGAAAAGAAGCGTCAATAAGCTCGGCTCGGCTCCGCTCGGCAACAGCGCCCACTCTGTTCGCACCCTAATGCTAGAGACACATATCGTAGTATAGTAGAAATATTGAGATCTATACCACATATGTGTCACTCTCATATTGTAGTTTAATTGAAAATTTTCATAATAAAGCCAAATCATAGTATTGATATTATAATATTTCTACCACATGTGTGTCTGAGGCATAAGATCGTTTGAAACTGGTTTGGCCGGCGCATTGGAATTCCAAATACCATACATACTTAGTATATACTAGAGCTTACGATTTCTCGAGTTCGAGCGAGACGAGATTTCTCGCGAGACTCGGGTTCTCGTGAGATTCTCGAATCTCGAAAGGCTCGCGAGCTTCTCGACATTCAACTACATCGCAGAAATAAGCGGTATAAGCATACTATGCTGTTTCGTAGATTGACATGTGTATGAATATATGCCATCTACGCCATTCCCAGGTGTATTTCACAAATCAATGCACAAAATTCCCAGAGAAATACAATTACAATTTCATAATATAAAATTTTTTCTTCCCAATGACATACGATAAATTTTTGATATTCATGTTTTTTGACACAATATGTTATCGAGAAATCCGAGAAACGAGATTTAATCGAGAGCCCGAGTCTCGGTTTTCCCGATCCTCGAATTTCTCGACACTGCTCGAGATCGAATCGTAAGCCCTAGTATATACATATGTACATATGGGATAATCCTGGGTAACGCACGCGACATTCGTACGCATATAATCAATGATAAAGGAGGGAAACAACGAGAGGATTACATGTTTATTTTATCTAATGCAAAGCACTACCAGAGTACTACATTCATGAGAAAATTTAAGCTGGTGTAACAGTTAAGTTCTGATATACACGCAAATATATAGTGGTAACGCACGCGAAAAAAAATAGAAGTTATTTTTTAATGCGTCTGGAAGTATGCAAAATTTAGCGAATTTTGCACAATAACATATTTACTAAAAATGAGGAAATGAAGTTCGAAGAGTACCTTAGGTTCGTAGATTTACGAAATTTTAAAAATATTTCTCTAATTTTGTTTATGGACTATAATAGTAGTACTCACGCGACAGTAACGCACGCGACAAAATTTCCTAATGAAAAAGTATAAAACAAAATTTTTTTTTAATTCTCATTTTTAATGAATTTTTAGCAAAGAATGAATAAAAAAGTACATTTAAAGTATTTTGGTAGAATAAGTAAAAAATAACTTAAAACTAGGTACGTTGTACTTTAATTTTTTCTTCGGCTAATAAGCTGTTCGAGCAACCTCAATAAAGTCGCCATCGATGTATGAAAACCAACGCAACTTTTTAATTCCGATAATGTTTGGAACACTTTTCCATAATTTAGAGAGATAAAGTTTGTATCGGATATGCCACGCCCCGTTTTCCAATAGCTCCCATTTGACATTTTTTATGTTCCTACAAATTTCCAGGGTCCTACCATGAACACTTCCAGAGATATTGAGTATAAAAACTTTGGGGTATATGGGAGGTGCCACGCCCTTTTTTGTAATAACGCTCATCTCTATTTGTGAGCTTGGCATGACGTTAGTATATCATCCCAAGTTCTAAGCCTTACAAAGAATATTTTCAGAAATACGTATACAGTATGAAACGTTTTGTTTGTATGGGAGGTGCCACGCCCTTTTAACTTTTTTGAAATTATTTTCCAATAGAACTTTCTCCAGACAATACTAAAGTCAACAAAAAAAGAATTATGGAAATCATTCCATCCGTTCAGGCGTGATGCGATGACCAAGGAAATAGTGATTAATTTTTTTATTATGTATAGCTTGAATTTTTGCACTTACGGTAACGCACGCGACAAATTTAAAACACACATAAAGTGGTAACATTCAGCTTTCGGAAAACACTGATTTTATTTTTGGAAAAAGGTACACAAGCTTACTTTGTCACTGAAATTTTTTTTTTATTTCAAGTGGTTTCCTAGGTTTAATAACTATTTATATAGTTTTTTGGTAACGCACGCGACATAAGGATAAGCGAAATTTTAAAGTAAAAAAACTCCTTTATTCTTACTAGCTTCGCAGATTTGATAATCTTAAATTAAATTACGTTCTAAGTAGAATGATTACAGCATGTAACAATAATATAACTCTCTTTTCAATAAACTAAACCCGCGAAGAAAAAAAATGATACTTTACTAATAAAAAAGCCTTAGTGAAAATTATTTTTTTGGCGATTTTTCTCAGCCTGAGTTTAAGAACGAATAGAAAATGCTTATGTTTTTCTACCATACACATGTATTATCCTTACTAACAAATACCAAAAAAAAAAGTTCGGACCATTTTTAATTTCATGCGCTTGGTTGACTTTTTCAGGATTAGCCCATATGTATGGAGATGAAAATCTTTACGAATTTTTAGCAACATTTTTTTTGTTTGTGCAAGGAAAGGGAGTAGAACGCGAATGGCAAAGTCATAACAAACGGAAAAATTTTGCAGATCGTATGTTGTGTGTGCTTGGCTTTTGGGCGCAATTTGCATTGTGTGTGTGTGTGTGTTGTTGTTGAAGTTGCAGCACCACATTCCTCAACGTTCACACGGCGGCAAAACAAAACATCCCGCCAAATAAGTTTTGCTTATTGTGGACAAATCAGGTCTAAATAAGCACATCTCACACTGAATAACTTCAGTGTATGAATACACACGCTTTCGCCTAAAAGTATGCAATGTTTACATACATACATACATAGGTACAGGTGAAATTAATAAAAGCCTATTAAAAAGGAGTACGCTGCCAGCTCTGCTTCTGTTATGCACTCACTCTATCTGCTCCTAACTCTCTAATACTTATCCAGGCCTTATTTCGCATGGCCGATAATCCTTTGGAATAAGGTATGCTCTCAGAGAGAGAGAGAGAGAACTCCTTATGGGCTGATGACAGCAACATAGGAAAATCAGCCTTATTTTTAAGCCTTACGCCATACAAATTTGCCACCCTTACAATTTTCAGGGCTTATTTCAAAAGCCTTTAAATCTGATGTTTTAATTCTTAAATAAGGCTTAGATTTTTTGGTGGGATGGTTTAGGGGGTTGAGAAGATTTGCGGTCAACTGTAAATTTGAGCAGGATTGCCACTTCTTTTGAAATTATGTAAATGAATACAGTAAATAAAATACCTATTACAATATGGGTGTCAAATTAAGGATCATAGATCAGTGAAGGCCAGATTTAAACATTCTTTTTTTTAATTTTAATTCTTTTTTAGTTTTTTTTTTTAGTTTTTTTTTTTTAATTTTTTTATGTTTTTTTTATTTTATATTCTTTAATCTTTTCTTGTTTTTTTTTTTAATTTTACTCTCTTTTTCAATTTATTTTATTATTATTTTATTTATTATTATTATTATTATTTTATTTATTTCTTTTTCTTATTTTTTTATTTATTTTTTTCTTATTTTTTTTTTACTTTATTTTAATTTTATTTTTTATTTAATATTTTTTTCTTCGTTTCATTTTATATTTCTTATTATTTTTTTTTTTCTAATTTTTGATTTTATTTTCTTTATATTTTTTAGTTAATTTTTTTTTATTTTATTTTAATTTTATTTTTTTATTTTATTTTTTTTTTCTTATTTTTTATTTTTTTTATTATTTTTGATTTTATTTTCTTTATATTTTTTAGTTAATTTTTTTTTATTTTATTTTAATTTTATTTTTTTATTTTATTTTTTTTTTCTTATTTTTTATTTTTTTCTTTATATTTTTTAGTTAATTTTTTTTTATTTTATTTATTTTTATTTTTTATTTTATATTTTTTTCTTATTTTTATTTTATTTTTTTTATTTTGTATTTTATTTTTTTATATACGGTTTATTTTCTTTGACATACATATGTTCATATTTGTGTCAAATTTTTTTGTAAATACATACATATGTACATATCTACATATTACGTCCATTCATACGCACTGTCAAATAAGAATTTCTCTTTTCCATTAACAATTTCCTCTGCCATCATTTTTGGGAAAGCTTATAAGGTACTATATGCACACACATCCATATGTAGGTAGGAGTAGGTGTGTGTGTGTGGTTTTAGGAATTGAGGTGACGTCTAATCAACCTTGTTTCGCTTTAGTCACAGCCAACGTCACTCTTTTCGTTTCATATCGTGATTATTTTTAGATATCCTACTAAGGTCATTTCACACGCCTCGATGGCTCGTTGGCGGCGGCGTTCGTCAGCTGTTCGCTTGTGTGGCTGTTTTATTTGTTGTACTATAGTTTTTGTGAAATATTAGATGCCATAAGCGGTGCCTTTTTTGATACAACAATTTACTTAGAGTTTTATATGTATGTACATGCAAATGCATGTGTGTATTATGTGAATGATTTTACGTCTGTAAATAAATAAATGTGAAATTTCAAAAATAAAAATGTTAATTAAAATACAACTGCATTTACATATGTGTATATTTTGTTGTACCTATTAACATTCATATGTGTACATGTATGAATGTATCTAACAAACAAGTCGTTAAAATTTGTTGCTTACTTGTTGTTGGCTGGCGTTTGGCCCATTGAGAGGTGAATGAAACTGCATTCCAATGTCAGCAGCGCGCACGAAATGAAAAATTGTGAAGGCAGCCGAGTCGACCGACTTGTATTGAGTGGCCAGTCAGGCCAGCCAAGCCAAGCCAAGTCAAACCAAACCGAACGAAATTGAAACGAGATTTATGAATGAGCGCTAGCAAATAGGCAAATATAGAAACGTAAAGTAGTATAATTGACATATTTTTCTGTTTTTTATTTGTGCATATACATATGTATGTATGTACCTGTGTATGTTTGTACGCTCATATGCACAAAGGTTAGTTAGGTTAGGTTAGTTTGGCCGGATACAGTGATCGTTCACATAGACCATACATACCTTTTATGCATGTTCTTAGTGTTACCAACATCGTATTGGAAGCGTTATACTAAACTTGGAATGCAAAACTTCGCAAGTTTTAGTATTTTGTGTATTTTCCGAGGAGTATTTTGTGTATTTATGAAGAGTATTTGTTCACCACTAGATTCCACAACTGGTGTGAAGGTGCTCCCCCTTGTGGGTTGCCCCTATGTGCACTCCTTAACATAGTCGAAAGGCCCAATCACCCGTCACCGTGCGGCAACTCCAAAGGTCCTCGATCCAGCGCCGAATGATTCGAGGTATTTCGATCCATTCGAGCCCCTCCACTAGCGCCGCAGCATAGGCGTTGCTAAAGACACCCGAAATACGAAGAAAGACACCTCTCAAACACCCCGTAGAGAAAAGGGCTTTTTCGATATGTTGTTGTTGTTGTGTTTCTTTATCCTGTTTATCCTCCGTCACAACAAGATAAATGCGTTTTATGCCTTCCGCCAGGCACATCGAACCATGACTGAGGCCGTCTCGCAGCTCCCCCGCCTGGCGCGCGTCCTATAGCCGACCTACTCGACCGGAAAACAGCCTTCCCTAGCCCTCTGCTGTCTCCTTCCCACAGTCCAGCCTGGCGCAAGCACCAGGAGCAGTCATCGGCGAGGAGATATGGAGATCCATTGCCCAGGCAGCAACCTCTTGGAGGCTTCAGCCGAGGATTTTGGCACCCTCAAATGTACAAAAATCTCTAGCATGGTAAGATAGTCTCAAATGGTAGTTGGACCTTTTAAAATGTGGAAATATGGAATTCCAGCAAGTTAATCTTAACTTACAAGCCAGTTCGTTTAGTCTGTCTACACATAGAGTATTTTATCTCAATAAATGATGAGCTTGCTATCACTTAAAATTATAATATATATATTCGCGGATATATTTTTCCTTGCGCCAAAGACTCCAGCTCCAATGCCCTCTGTTGGGGTGTTCGAGCCGTCAGTATACCATATTAGATTCTGGGATTGCTGGCAACTCTCGATTCTAGATACATTTCAGGATTTCTTGTCTTCTAGTTCTATTTTAAACCTCTTATCAAACTTTATAAGCCTGTTGATATCATCTGTGGTGAACGTAGAGATCGGGAGCTTCTCTGTAATTTTGCACAATCTTTCCTTGTCGTATTCAACTATATTCTAATAATTTCTTTTTTTTTCTAATTTTTTTCTTTTACCAGATTACAATTAGAGGATTCCGGAGGTGAATATATTCAGTATCAGGCCGAGCCGGAAGTTTCGCATGGTCAGCGTCACTCAAATTCCAGCATGCACAAGAGCGGCGGTGGTGGCGGTACAACAGCAAATAGCAATGGCGGCAAAAATTTGTTGGACAGCGAAAAGCGAATGAGACGCGAAATCGCCAACAGCAACGAACGGCGACGAATGCAGAGCATAAATGCCGGTTTTCAAAATTTACGTGCGCTCTTGCCACAAAGCGAGGGTGACAAATTGAGTAAGGTAAGTAATGGGATGCGGCAGCTTTTGTGTGTATGAATCAGTGGCGGATCCACGGGGGGGGAGGTTTTGGGGGTTCAAACCCCCCCCCCCCTTGTGGTTTATCATAGATCCCAAATTAATGCCTTTATAGATTCTGCGCCCAAATTTCCCAAACTGATCAAGGAAAACTCTATCATTCCAAAAGCAATGGTTGGATGGGTTTAGCTGTCCAAAGGCAAAACTCGACATTTATTTTCAGATTATATTTTATATGCACATATCCACAAGGTAAAACAGGTAGATACAATTGAATCAGTTCATTAAAATAGTTGTCCTTGTAGGCAATAATAACATACAATTACAACTTATAGTTAAATAGAAAATACCCGAAATTTAGAGGAATTAAATCTAATACAATAAGCGCGTACTATACAATCCAATCAACCACCAAAAACAAGAATTAAAACGAGTACGAAGTTAAAATACTACAAGCGATTCATTCATAAAATTGAAATTGTTACGGCTGCAACTCATTTTCGACGAAAACACAGCTAATATTTTAACAAGCGTTTATTCAATCCATACGCAAAGTTTTAATATCTAAGAATAGTTATGTATAATAAATTCAATAAATTTTTATATTGAAAGATATTAAGAAATCTTACTTGTTCGTTTGATTTCATCGAATTTTCTTCTCAAAATGGAGGTGAAAGAAGTGCTTTGAATTTGCAAAATACCGCTTCGTTCAAATCCACGTTTTTATCGAAATAAATATGTATGTATCTTTTAGTAAATTAAATGATGCCATACTTAGGTAAATAAATCAAAGTTTAAGCTCTCTACATATTACAAGGTGTTCACAATATTTAGTAAAATGATTTGTGGTTTTAAGTATCAAAAGAAATGTTTCAACAAAGGATAAAAAAAGTGGCAACAGAGCTTTTCATCAGATCAAGGTTTTTATAAAATTCTAAAATTTGCAGCCCGGCTCATTTTCAACAATCTTTGCATCTTTGCAGTGGCGGTAGAGTAAGAATAGAAATAATAACTAAACGTCAAGCAAAAGAAATGTCAAAATGAATTTATTTTTCGCCGCGAAAAACAAACGAATTCGAGCTTGAAGAATGATGGGAGGCAACTCGCGAAGTCATCATCTTTTTTTGACTAAACGATTTCCACCTCACTCGTCCAAAATACCGAATTTTCCCTTCTTATACAATATACGTTCTTTGGTTGCACGTTTGAAAATTTAGAACACGCAGTAGCGACCTCTCGCTTCAAATTATATCATATAATAACTGCTACCCTTCACTAGGTGTCGCGCAGTGGTCAAGTTTATAATAAAGTAGCTTCAGAGCCATATGTCGGTTTTTTTAATTTATGAATTTATTAAATACATGTACGTTATACATGTTATTTAGAACTTCAATTGAAATCTCCTGCACTTTATGCGATGACATACATATTGTTAATTTGGAGGGTTTTGAGTTTGGTGTTTTTAAGGTGCGGGAAATGGTGCAACTAGTATATAGAATAATAATAGTAGGTGGTATTAGTCCATATTTTCACAGCGTCTGCCCTTAAAAAACATCTTCCAAAAAAAAAAAAATTTTCAAAACCCCCCCCTTGCCGAAATCCTGGATCCGCGCCTGGTATGAATGTATGTATGTATATCTAAATGGCGATAGGAGAAAACTAAGTATTACGCTATTACACATAAGTATGTATCTACTACATATAGAATAGTTGTACTATATAACGATTTATCAAGGTACAAATTTTTACATACATATATGTATATTAACTGGAAAATAATTAAGAGTGAGTAAAAGGCATACGCGCCAATATGCATGTGTATTTATGAAATTCCTCCATGCCCCACATTTTGGTTTAGTTAGAGGCCATTGCTACCATATGCATGCAAGTACATGTGCACCCAGCTACGCCATGAATTTGCTGCTCCTAGTGCTTGCGTAGATGACAAAAAAAAAACATTGACCTACATTCATGTACATAGTTCCTGGATTTCCCGGTTTTTTTGGTAGCCCTAGCAGAACAAATTGTCCTCCCGCGCGACGGCTTCTTTGCTTTATATGTACAATGTATTGTGCTTTTCGTGTTGCACAGTTACACCATCAATAGTATATACATACATATGTATGTACATATTAGTAATCCACTTTCAAACAAGGCTATGTGAATTTTTCATATTAGGCCACAAATTAGAAAAAAAAAACCACTACTATAGAGCTACACTCTATTTGAATAATTTTTGCATTACCTGAAAGCTTAGCCCATAAGCAATTTAACGCTAGAAGAAATAAGACCGCAGTATGAGAGCTTTTTGCAAATTCGATATGTAAAATATTTTACATAGCTAGTTTTGAAAGTGTATTTTTTGCAGAGCTCCACTTCGTTTGCGAAGATCAGGTGAAGAGCGATTCGGTTTACAATTTGCGTCTGGCATCACGAAACAGAAATGAATGACACGCTTTATTGGACTTGGCGAGAATCGTCTACAAAGACGGTTACGCGCCAGTTAAGAAGAAGAACAATATTATTATTGTGTTATTAAAAAATTATTCTGCTTCAAAACAAAGCATCATCAACGGGTTAAAACATGGACATTAATGGGTTAAGATGCTTAAAATTTACTCTTATAGTAGGCGCATTTCTGTCGTACCAAGTATGAAAAGAATACTCCCTTATTTATCAAATTACCTGCAAAGCAACAACACCAACTCGATTATTTTTAAAATAGTCGAGTTGGTGTTGTTGTTTTGAAGGTAATTTTATGAATAAGCGAGTATTCTTATCATACTTGGTACGACAGAAACGCGCCTAGTATAGATTAAGCGATTCTGATGGCTATAAAATGGTTTTAGAATGATAACACCCCTTATATGAGGCGACAGCAATGTCCGCCTAGGCGTATGTGTGATTTGTTTCGTATTTAATGCAATTTCTTCAGAATACGGAAGGATTTTGCAATAAATTCTTAATGGACTTTAACAACTTTAAATACTGCTGCATAATCCATCAAAAACTCAAACCCGAAAAAATTTTACACAGTCCTATTTGGAAGTCAAGACTAGACTAGTCATATGAACGAGGGTTGTTTAATAAATCCGTGGCATTTTCAACTTGGCGACCAGTAATTTGAATTCAGCACTGTCTACGTCAACTACCATCTCATAAAATACTACTGTAACCATTTCAGCAACGTGTGCAATTTAGTTTGCGTTTGACAGCTACTAAAAACCGAAAACCTTGTGTGTTTTAACAAAAATGGAAAAAAAAGAGTTCGTGTGCTGATTAATCATTATTTTTTTCGTAAAAAATCCATGAAGGAAACAAAGGAAAGGCTTCATAAATACTAACTGGACTCTGCTCCATGTTGTTGTTATTGTTGTTGTTGTAACGGTACTAAGCCCTGCTTAGCCGACGAGTTCTGCTCACAAATTGTCATCAATTTCACTTAACGGAAGGCCCAAGAATGTTGCAGTTTCTTTTGGGCTTGTCTAGAGGGACAAGGGTGTTAAGTTGGTTGGTTTGAGGCGGCATGTAAAGAGGCAATGTGTGTCATGCGGCGTCTCTACACATGCCGGACATACGTTAGGTATGTTTGGATCGATTCTGGTCCTGTAGGAATTGAGCCTACTATAGAAGCCCGGCCTTAATTGTGATAAGGTAACTCGGGTTTCTCTGGGCAACTCCAGTTCTTCTGCAGCTATTGGTGGTGGTTGGTCTCTAATTATTATATACGCGGGCGGGTTGAAACGAAGGTGGAGAATGTTTCGTTGTGTATCTGTGCTCCATCATTATCAATGGTTAAAAATTGGTTTACTGAATTCTGTTGTGGTCGTAATAGCACGAGTGATGCCTAACGTTCAAGTCGCCCAAAAGAAGTAGTCACGTCGATAAAATGCATCTCAACTGAGCGAATACATCACATCTTACATGAATGTTTAGGCATGAAAAAGCTATACACGCGATGGCTGCCCCGATTGCTTACACTCCATAATAAGCATAATTGTGCGACAACTTCAAATGGGTGTTTGAGGATCTTCAGCCACAATCCGAACGAATTTTCGCGCCGTTTTGTTGCCGTTGATGAAACTTGGATCCATCACACTGCAACGGAAACCAAGAAACAATCAAAACTGTGGGTTTCTCCTGGTGAATGTGCACCAAAGAAGGCCGAAGTAGGTATGTTGGCCAATAAGGTTACGTCCACCGCTTTTTTGGCATACACGTGGTGTCATTCACATCGATTATCGTGAAAACGATAAAACAATTACCGGCGAATATTGCTCAGAGCTTTTGGACAGTTTCGATCTTGATTTAAAGCAAAAACGACAGCATTTGGCAAGAAAAAAAATCTATTTCATCATGACAATGCACGATCGCAGACGTGTGCAGTCAGCATGGCATAAAAGTTCATAAATTGGATTACAAAATGCTATCTCATCCACCATATACGCCAGATCTAGCCCGCTCCGATTATTTCCTGTATCCAAACCTCAAGAAATGGCTGTGTTCAAATGAAGTGGTCATCACGGCAACAAATGCCTATTTTGAGCGCCCATTTCTTAGACGGAATAAAAAAATTTGAAAAAAAAAACATGGTACTAAGTGGTATCGAGCTAGAAGAAGATTATGTTGAAAAATTAAATGCATTTTAGCGAAAAAATTATTTCTTATTCAAAAAATGTCACAGACTTATCAAACAACCCTTGTGTTTTTGTATGTATAACCACTAGATGCGTTTTTTTGACCTAACATACCCCTCCGGCCACAGAATATGAAAATAGGATGTTGTAGGATAACAAAACTGATTTTTTTTTTTTTTTTTTAGACAAAAAACTGAGTGGGCTACTCCAAAAACAACGATTTTTTTTTAAAATTCCATGATAGGTTTAGATTCATATATGAAAAAAACCACAGAATTAAAAATAAAAAAACAAAGGCTACATATTCTCATGTAAAATTTACGGCTTAATCGAATGGTGTACTCAGTTTTTTAGTGCGAGCCATAGGGAAGATACCTAGACCGCCTAAAGTGGAATTTTATTTTTTTTAGTCACGGATTTTTAAGTTTGGACCCTGGTATTTTCAAGATACATACCTTAAATTTCTTTTTAAACAAAATATACAGGAATCTGCGCAAATTAATGCAGTTTTCAGAAAAGTTTATTTGATTGAAATCGAGCTTTTTTTATCCAAGCTACTTTGGTTTAAATGAAACATTCCAAATCACTTTCATATTGAACAACATTTTTTATTGTTGCAAGTACAAAATTCGAAAATTTATTATTTACATATATGTAAAAAAAAATGTTCAATATGAAAAAGATTTTGGCATGTTTCATTCAAACCAAAGTAGCTTGGATAAAAAAAGCTCGATTTTGATCAAATAAACTTTTCTGAAAACTGCATTAATTTGCGCAGATTCCTGTGTATTTTAATTAAAAAGAAATTTAAGGTATCTCGAAAATGCCAGGGTCCAAACTTGAAAATCCGTGACTAAAAAAAATAAAATTCCACTTTACGCGGTCTTGGTACCTTCCCTATGGCTCGCACTAAAAAACTGAGTACACCATTCGATTAAGCCGTTAATTTTACATGAGAATATGTATCTTTTGTTTTTTTTTGTTTTTAATTCTGTGGTTTTTTTCATATATGAATCTAAACCTATCCTGGAATTTAAAAAAAAAATCGCTGTTTTTGGAGTAGCCCACTCTGTTTTTTTTTCTAAAAAAAAAAATTAAAATCAGCTTAGTTATCCTACAACATCCTATTTTCATATTCTGTGGCCGGAGGGAAGATCTGAGAAACTTTGCCGAAAAAAACGCATCTAATAACCACATGATATGTTTGGAATTTGTTGTTTTCTTAATGCTGTTGTTGCATTGTGGTGACAGGTGGGCGGCGGTTGACCCGATTTAAATGTCTGCAAAGCAAGAAAACACAAAATTAATAACAACAACAATGCCAATGCGTTGGCGATGATGCAATAACGACAAGAGCGAAAAACAACACCAAAAATCGCAGCTGTGCGCTCGTATGAAATGCGTAAAACAGATGATGAAGATGATGGGGTGGTGGTGAAATTAGCAAAATCGTAATACATACATACATACATACATACATATGTATGTATGGTGGAGTGGTCGAATGAGGGTTGTTGGAAAATGGATCGATATAATATTCCAGCAGCGCTTTTTGGCGCTGGCATTGCCGTCAATAACGTTGGAAAGCAGTCATGTGTTATATGTACATAAAAAATAGTATGTACATACATACATACATACATAAATGCATATTATGCAAGGCTTCAGAAAGCTTTGACCCTTTCACTATTACATTTAAACACACAAATATGTAGGTATGTAGGTATGTATTTACATTTCCTTTGCCTTCTACTGCTGCTGCGCTGGTTCTGCAGTTTTAGCTCCTGCTATTTCTTTGGCATGTTGTAGATTTTCACTGCTGCATTGACATCCGTGCCTGAATTTCATTTCGTTCACTTCCTCTTCACATGTGCGAGTTTCTTTGTTTGTTTGTTTGCATGTTCTTGCTTCAAAGTTATTCCACTTTTACCTTTACTGTGGAGGGGTTGTTGTGGTTGTTCTTGCTACACAAAGCATTGTTGTTATTGCTATGCACTTGTACTTTACTTTGACTTGGAGTACAGCATCGCTGCTGGTCCAAATTACAAATTAGTAGCGCTGTGAACCGACGCCCAAAATTGTACAATACATATATGTACATACATATATGTATATGTATGTATGTATCTACATGGCACACGCACTTGCGCATTAGTGTGCCTGGTTTTGCTGTGTACGGGGAACGAATGCTGGGAAAGGTCAAAAGTTCAACAACCTTGCATCAAGTGTGTGTGTTAGTTGAAAATACTACACAGTAGTAAATAGTTGATAGTATTTTGAGCGAATGATGCAATTTTTTGTTGTTGTTTTTTATGTTAAAATAATTTATGTAATCCATTTGGCAGGGACATCGCCGTGCGATTTAAGAGCGCAAATTTTTCACTTTTTTTTGGAATTTATTTCACTAAAAAATTATCTACATACATATTTGGATTTTTTTTGCTAAATTACACTACCCGACAAAATTTCAAAAATTTTCATATCCTCGACATTTGATACATGATTCCTATGTAGAATTTTCTGCTGATTCCAAATATGTAATCAGATGGTTCAAAAGTAGAACAGTTTTCGAGATATTTTGAAATTTCAGTTTTTGAGATAAGAAAAAAAAGTAGGATTACTAATTAGTCAATATCTCCGCCATTACCGTCTCGATTTTTACGTTATTTAATTTTGTTTTGAGAGGATGAAATACCCTTTCCAACAAAGCCAAAATAATTAAAATCGACGTTAAATTGACGGAGTTATAGCGATCAAAAAATTTTTTTTAATGAAAATTTTCAGTTTTTTTTTCGATATTCATATACTTTTTTGTAATTTTTTTAAAGAAATATTAAATATCCTCCTGGTTTCACACTTTGAGTCAACAGCCTATTTCTTAGTGAACATTTTGGCACTTTCCGGATTATAATCCGTAGAAAAATTACAATGCTATAAGAGATTTAATGAACAAACCTATGTTTATTTTTTTATCAAAATCTTGTACTTAACCTCCATTTTTTTATTTTTATGTATATTAAAAGTGTTTAAATGTTGATAGTTTTCGCTGTTTTGGTACATTTTGTTCTTCTCGAAGAAGGAACCAGCAAAAATGGCTCATCATTCAATGTCCCTGACATTCCAATGGCTTAGGTATCGCAATCCCATGTTTTTTTTTATTTCTCCGTGAGAACGCTCACCGTTGTAAAAGTCATCACTTATATATGAAGATTATGTTGAGAGGGTTTCGGGACAATTTTATTTTTTTATTTACACCGCGAAATACCGCGGAAAAAATTTTATTTTTTTTGCAACTTTTTTATTTGACACCCGATTTGTAAAATTGATATGTCATTATTTTAGTCTGGTGGAGCTCTATATATCGCTCTAATGTCCTTTTGAGCTATGAAGTTGTTTTCACATAGTTGGGTCACCTAACCAAGTTTTACGTCTATAAAATATCCTGTTCGTTTTACCTGCAAAAATTTGGTAAAAATAAAATACTAATGGGATCTTGGTAACATTACGCTTAAAGTGTTTGCAATTTAATAGGCTATTTTTTAAAAATAAATCTTTTGCTGATTTTCCCAACTTTTTATAAAAAAACTATTTTCAAAATCGAAATTAAAAATTGCAAAAAATCCACAAAACTTTGACCAGCTGTCACTCAGTGAGTTTTTACTCAACCACCACAAGTTGTACGTCACTAAAAGCGTATTTTAATTACCTTTTGAACGAGGTACTGTTAGCTGTTATCGCACATGTAACTTTAGCGAAAAATATTTTTGAATGAAGTGATAACCAAAAAACGCAAAATTACCATTATCTCAAAAACCACACCGTGCAAAAAATAAAAATAAATACTTTTGAGCTCAGGGGGCCCATGCAGATTTTCCCTCATACCCCGATTTCTAGGTATTTTTTGCTGTAAACTAGTGTTATTGTTATAGTGGTTTACATTTGCCAGATTTGAAAGTTCAATGAAAATATAAATATAGGTTTCTTCACTTAATCTCTTATAACTTTGCCATTTTTCCACAGATTATAATCCGGAAGGTGCCAAAATGTTCACTAAGAAATAGGCTGTTGACTCAAAGTGTGAAACCAGGAGGATATTTAATATTTCGTAAAAAGATATTACAAAAAAGAATATGAATTTCGAAAAAAACCTGAAAATGTTCATAAAAAAAAATCTTTTGTTCGCCATAACTCCGTCACTTTAACGGCGTTTTTAATTATTTTTGCTTTGTTGGAAAGGGTATTTCATCCTCTCAAAATGAAATTAAATAACGTAAAAATCGAGACGGTAATGGTGGAGATATTGACAGATGAGTAATCCTACTTTTTTTTCTTATCTCAAAAACTGAAATTTCAAAATATCTCGAAAACTGTTCTACTTTTGAACCATCTGATTACATATTTGGAATCAGCAGAAAATTCTACATAGGAATCATGTATCAAATGTCGAGGATATTTTTTTTGTCGGGTAGTGTTATTTAAGCCAAATAATGTATTTGATGTCTTTTTGGAAAACATTTCCAGATAAAATTTTATTTTTATTTTTATTATGGACGTTGTTGTTTAAGCCACCAATACACTCCCCGAATGTTTTGGAGAGTGTAGGGGAAGTGACAGTCCTTTTACAGATAAATCCGGTACGCTCGGGTACTAGTCCCATCTGACACTAGCCCGACTGTCGTGCGAACGATTTTTTTGGCCATTATCAAACTTCTAGGCCGTGGATTTTAGTCGCCTCTTACGACAGGCATTCCTTACCAGAGTTATATTCTAAGCCCCCTAACCCGCTGGGTGTTATTTCGACGTCGTTAGATGTCGCTAAAATAAATTTTCTGCATATCTTCCGTATTTATAGTCTTACTTCTAAGTTAAATATGTACACCAATATCTTTGGTCTGAGAGTGAGGTTGTGACTATACTTATAATCGGTTTAACCCTATGTGCGCCATTGGCGTCACTAACACCCATCACTTAGTTTATATCACCTTAATGCACTTTTCTTTTTGCTTGCATGTTAAACATCGTCAGAAATCATTAATCTTTTGCAAAAGAAGAATTTCGATCGCTTAAGTAGAATCCAAAATAAAACATTCAATATTCCAAGGAATACATTGTACATACATATATCTTTTTCGCTTTCTCTGCTCTCTTAGCTTAATTTTACAACGATTTCTTCTGAGCTGACTCCTAGTGAAATTTTATGGCGAATAATTTTCTAGGGCATATTAACCGTCTAAATCCACCGCTAAAGGGTTATTTTGACCCTTTTTTAGAAATTCAGGCAAAATAGTATTTCTAAGATCTAATCAATATCTAAACTCAGTATTTGTTGGGTTCCAGTGTCTCTATTCCTCACGAAGCAATAAACCAACAAAATCAATCAGCTGTTTTCGTCTGTCAGCGCCAAAACTTGAATCGTTTCAAATGTAGAGTTGATGGGGTTTAGCGTTTCTCGTCATCTGACATTCTACTTGCGAAAACTTGGCTTAAATTGGGTTTTAGTGCTGCTCCACGTCAGCGCTTAGCCCGACAAAGTATTAAAAAATCTGTTTTTACTTATCTGTTTTAGTTACTGTTTCTATGTTTATTTATTTTGTTTTTTTTTTTTTTTCGAAAGAAAAAATTGCATCTAAAAATAAAATTGTTTTGTAGCTGCCATCCACACAACTATTGGTTGAATGAGTTGAATATTTCTCTATAGTAGGTACATATATAATGCATACATACGTACACATGTATCTATCTATCTATCTGTTCATGATCTTTTAATGCGAATTGCTTTGAATGTACATATCGCTAGCTTAGAGTGCAAATTGTGTAAGTCCATTTTTCAAACTTTGTAGGAGAGACAAAAAACACAAAATAAAAAAATTTTCTTGAAAGAGTTTTTAGTGCTTAGCACGAAATTTTTATTTTTAATTCAATTTTTAATTGTTGGGGTAAGTGGAAAAAAAATTCAACAACTATTTACAGCGAAGGTTGAGTGTATAGCTATTTCACGAAAAACCATTTTCGATCATCAGCACTCTTTTCGGATTTTCTGTTCATATAAAAATTTTGGACTTACACAATTTTCTTCTCTTTTTGGACTTACACAATTTGCGTATCACTGAATAACAACGAGTAGAAATATGACAAGTATTACAGACTTGTTTAGCGTGGTGCGTATTTAATTTTTCTAGCTTTCTACACTTAAAAACACTTTTTCATAGAAATGGACTTACACAGTTTGCACTCTAAGCTAGCGATATGTATGTTATATAGATATTCTCATGTATGTAGGTACATACATATATACATTTTCGTATGCATTAAAATACCGGCATTATTGTTGTTTTGATCGCTTTTGCCTGCTTCCATCAGCGTTCGTTATTCAGCTGATTATAGCAGCTGACTCGAATAGCAAATGAAATAAGCCAATGCTAAAATTAGTAAACAAGAGAGAGAGAGGGAGAGAGTGAGCGTTTTCTTCTTTCTTTGATTTCCGTTATTTTATTAGATTACATACCTACATATGCACATATTTCTTTATATGCCACATGAACGTACATACATATGTTCGTTAAAAAGGCTTCGATACTAGTTTAATGAATGAATGAAAATTGCTCTCAAGAGTTAACAATGGATTAAAATTTATAGCGTTTTCGATTCTGAACGAAAATGTTGCATTATTACAAGGCAACATTATCAACATGTGCCCTGTGTCCTAAGAAAATGTTGCATTTTTCATGTGATGTATGAAATAAAAATAATGCAACATCTTCAGTTATGCTAAGGGCAGAAAAGGTTGCCCTGTGGTGGTCGGGTGACATTTTTTGCAATAATCTAGCCTGACAGCCCGATGAAAATGCAGAATAAGTGCGACTTTTTTCCAGCATCAACAACGCCATTAGTAAGTGTTTAATTCACTGAGCTCTGGGTGCTGTGCATTCATGGTATTAAGCTAGGCAAACAAAGGGAAAATGCAGGGGTTTTTCCGCCTACATGTTTGCCTGTACTGTACCGGCTGTGGATTCTTGACCGATAGTTATTTATATAAATGGCAAACATTTAAATATTTCATTTGGAGTGTGAAAACAGTGTTACTACCATGTGTGCTGACAGCTTAAATTTTTTAACCGGACTTTAGACGTTTCATCAAAAATAATAAATGTAAGTAATTCAGCGAGAAACTCAGTTGTATTCTTTACCAATTATCATATTGTACGAGGGTCACTGCAAAAGTTCGCGGAATCAAGCACTTGCTGTATTGGCAGAGTTTTGCTATTTGTCATATTCGTAAAATTTTAAATTTTTTACTTCTAATTCAGTTGACAGTTTGATTTCAAACTGCTCGGTTTTGTTTCAAAAACATTAACCGGAGGAGTAGTTTTGTTTGAAAAATTTAAATTTCGAATCCTAACTTCCGAGCAAGTGCCAATTGGTGCAAGAAAATGCTAGATAAATTCGAAGTGGGTTGTTCAAATTCGGTAAAAACATCGCAAGCGTTGACGAATCTTGGATATATTCATGTGAGTCTGAAACTAAACAGCAATCGACTGCATGGCTGTTTCAAAATGAACCAAATCACACAAAAGTGGTGCGTTCGCAAAGCGTTTCAAGAAAACTTATTGCTTGTTTTTTCGGAAAAATGGATCATGCTGCAACTGTTGCATTAGACGATCGAAGGACCGTTAATGTTGATTGGTTTACTTAAATTTTTTTACCGGAAATTGTCGCTGAAATCAGCAGGAACAACCACAAACCGGCGAATCATTGTTCATCACGGCAACGCAAGCGCTCACACAACACGTAGAGCTGTAAATTTTTTGACCAGTAACAGCATCCAATTACCTAATGACTTATTGACAATATTTGCCTGATTTACAACCAGTGATTTCTTATTTTTGTTATATAACCCAGTGACTTCTTCTTTTTGTCATGTATCAAAAATAAAATGCGTGGCGCGCGTTTTTTATCGCCTGAAGAGGCCGTTAAGCATTTAAATCACATGGTTTTGGAGGCATCTCGCTAAGAGTGGCAAACTTGCTTTGAATATTGCTTTTATCAAATGTAAAAGTGTAGATTTTAAAGTAGAATATTTTGAGCAGCAATAAAGCGATTTAGATAACGTAGTTTGCGTGTTTTTTTTTTTTTTTTGTTCTACATTTTCCGCGAAGTTTTGCAGTGACCCCCGTAGTAACACGCACCCCTATGTGTGTTTCTGTGTTTACAAAACTAGGTTACATCAGATGAATCTTCAACGTCGATGTCTATAACAAAGCAGCAGAGCATTGAAATAAGGGAAAACATAATCAAAGGAACGTATACGATTAAACTGGAGCCTGGCAGAAGCAAGATTTGGGAAGTTTTTGGAAAGGTTGAAAATGGTGGCCATTTAATCAAAGATTTTGTTGCATGCAAAAATTGTAGCAGCGTTTTTAAATTTACATCGAGCACGTCAAATCTGGTCAAACATAAATGCTACAAAAATTTAAAGAACCGTTCGGATGAGCTAAAATTACAAGTTGACCACGATACAGAAGAAGATATTGCTGACACTTTCACCGAATGGGTAACCACAAATTGCAGACCATTGCAAATGGTGCAGGATACAGGTTTAAAAAAATATACGGAGAAACTGCTAGAAATTGGAGCCAAATATGGATCGAACGTAGATGTTGATAGATTGCTGCCGCAACCAACAACAATATCACGCAACATAGACGATCTATATAATACAGCATACGAAGCACTAAAATCAGAACTAAAAGAGCTTGGTTCCTTTGGGCTTACAACGGATTTATGGAAGGACGATTATTTGCAACAATCATATTTGGCGCTGACCATACATTTCATAAAAGCTGGAAGAATTATAATGAAGCTTGTTGCTTTCCGTTCAATGGATTATGAAGCTTGCAGTGGTAAGTATTTTTCAAAATAGATAAAATTGTATTTTAAGGGTTGGCTCTCGAATGAATTCTAATGCACGCACTTGCAGTATTGGGCAAAACAAAAGCAACAAATTTTGTCTAAATGAAATTTCAATCATATATTTTTTTTAAAGTGGATCTGCAAAAGTGAAATGGTAACCGAGGTTATCAGAAAGAAAGGCTAATTAATGTACGAAATTTCAATTCATTTCTTAGGCTTGGAACAGCTTACACTTGATCGCTAAGTAGTTTTTTATATCTTTCATCAGAATGAAATGGTTTTATACCTTTCATGAGAGTGAAATGGTATTATAACTTTATGTCGAAATATAAACCCTAAAAGTACCAGAGGGAGGAGCGACAGACCCACCAAAATATGTATGTATATATGTACCAATATGATCAGTATCATGAGCTGAGTCGATTAAGCCATGTCCGTCTGTTTGAACGCAAACTAGTCTCTCAGTTTTTGAGATATCTGCTTGAAATTCGGAATGTGAGTGTACTCTTAGGAGAAGCTGGTAATTTGTCGTAATCGGCCGAATCGGACCACTATACCATGTAGCTCCCATACAACCGATTTTTCAGATATGGACATTTTGGCGTATAACTTCTCCATTTAAACAGCTAAGGAAATAAAACTTTGCAGTATTTGTACTCATATGGACCTAAATAATGTCACCAAAATTCGACAAGATCGGACCTCTATAACATATAACTGCCATACAATCGATTATTCAGATAAACATATACATTTTGGGGTATAACTTCTGCTCTTAAACAGCTAAGGACATAAAACATTGTAGTGTTTTTACCCTAACGATGTTACTGTGAACTGGTAATGTCAAAATATGTGTAAATTAAACAAAATCACACCCATTCATGGAAGATGTGAAGTCTTCGATACGGCCGAAGACAGCCACGATCTTACTTGCTTAAATTTAATTTAGTGATATTCTCTACAATCTAATGAATGTAATATATTTTATTAAGTGTATATATAAGCTAATAATGTTAAGTCACTTCACTTTTGCAAAACCACTTGTTAATGAAATACGATCTATAGCAAAATTAGTTGCTTAGTTTTCGAACAATACTGTATATGAATGGACATATCGTCGTACCATACGGAAACTAGCGCTTCCCAAATTTTTACAAAGAAATTCTATGAAAGAAATTTTAAAAGTGCTAGTTTTCGTATGATACTACGATATCTAACAGGACGCTTTATTTAAAATACATAAAGCGCACGCACATATTAAATTCTTGGACGAGCAACCCTTGTTTTATAACAAACAATTTTTTATCTGTTTGCTTTAATTAAAAAAAAAATATCTATTTATAATTTTTCATTATAGGCGAACAAATCATGCAAACAGTGACGTCGGCCTTGAATGAGTTTGACGTTCGTCTTAATAGCGCAATAATTGTAACGGACCGAGGCGCCAATATGGAAGCTGCATTTAGAGCACACAACCATATATTCTGCATCAGTCATATGTTACATAACATAGTTGAAAGATCAATTGCCGAGTGCTTGGACATAAACGAAATATGCAACAAGTGCATTAAACTCGTCACCTATTTTAAAAAGACTGGAGCTGATGCACAATTAAACACAAGTCTTGAAAGTTTTTCCGTAACAAAATGGAACACAATTTTTTATTTGCTGCAATCAGTGCAACAAAATTGGACAGATATCAAAACCATTTTATGGGAAAAAAATCAGACTCATAGAATAAGTAACATTAGTTTAAATACTTTAACAGAACTGGTTAATGTTTTGGAAAATTTTGAAAAATCATGTAAAGAATTAGAAGCAGATAAATGCCCAACTTTAAATTTAGTGATTGTGCACGCTTACTTCCTCAAGCGAAAGTGTGAAACAAATAGTAGTAATGAGTTAGAATGCATAAAATCATTCAAACTTCAACTCAGTACATTGATAAATGATGTGCTAATTAAAAACTTGACAATCTTTCACAAAATTGCTTTGTTTTTGTTTCCACCAACCAACAAATTATTGCAATTTACAAGCGAAGAAAAGATGGAGATAAAACTATATTGCAAAAATATGTTAGAATCAATGATTACTACTGAACAATATGAAAGCAAGTATGAAATCAGTTCACCAAATCCTCTCTCAAATAATAAAGAACAACTTTTTTCGGGATTTCTGCTTCAGCCCACAAATTCAGCAAATAATTTTGATCAAGTTCAAAATGAAATACTATTATACGAGAATGTTAACGAAGTAATGCACGACGAATTTGATGTTTTACATTGGTGGGAATTGAATAAACTTAAATTTCCATTGCTTTTTAAATTGAGTTTAAAAATTTTAGCCGCACCAGCAAGTAGTGCCGCAGCTGAGAGAATATTCTCAAATGCTAAGAATTTACTTTGTGAAAAGCCATGTATTATTGGATCTAATCCTAATGCAGTGGGCAAAGTAATGTTTTTACATACAAATACGTAAATAATAATTTTATAATTTAAGCATCTAATAATGATTTTATAACTTAAGACCGGTATTCATAAAAAATAAGTATCTAATAATGATTTTATTTGTGATTTAATAAATGGAGTATGTTCACATATTTTTCTTGTTTTTTATTTTAAAATTTCCAGTATAGGTATGTACATATGTATGTACATGTGAATATACCGTGATTATAAAAATCAAAAAAATTAAAATGAGCACGCAAACACATGGTATCCGTATGTACGTATATGTACCTAGACATGTACATGCATATCTGCTTTTTCACGCTTATTTTCTATCGCCTTTTTCTGCTTTGCTTGTAGCAAATCGTTTGTAGAAACAGCTGATTTGCCACAATAGCAAAAACTTGTGAATACATACATAAAATATTTAATTATACTCATGCATGTATGTACTTAATTAGATAAGTACATACAGTGTTGAGCTAAGAAATATCAGCGACTTCTGCAAAGAAAAATAATTTAGTAGGTACCTTTGTATGCCTTCTTATTCTTCTAAACGTCTAGACGATTTTGGCCGAGTTCAATAAAGCGCGCCAGTCGTTTCTGTTTCGTGCTAACTGGCGACAATTGACAAATGCCAAAAATTCTGTACGAAAAGTAACATATTTCACTTTTGGCTGACGAAAAGTAACAATTTCGACTTTTGGCTGATGAAAAGTATCAGTAATTATATACTGTTTTTACATTAAAATTGTTGATGTTTAAACGAAATTGATAGTTTTCGTCAGCCAAAAGTTGAACTTGTTACTTTTCGTCAGCCAAAACTCGATTTTGTTACTTTTCGTCAGCCAAAAGTAGAACTTTTTACTTTTCGTCAGCCCCAAAAATATGATGTTAGTTTTCGTATGGTACGACGATATATACATAGCTTTCTTTCTGTAATTCTCAGCCGTCTTGGTTCTTCGAGCTACATATATAGCGTGAGTTAGCGGCTCATACCCAGGGTTTTCACAATGAAAATGCGGTTGGCACTCTCGCCCGACCTCGGAGCCGCAATCACGCCAATTGGCAAGATACCTATTTGTGTAGAAAAGAACGCTATTGATATATCTAGTTTAGCAATTTAAAATTTCCTAATTCTGCAAATTTCATATGCTGCGTTTTTTCCCAACACAAGTGTAGCTAACTATGTACTAAAGTATATACATATGCACTACCTACAAATGCTTGTGTAGCTTTGTACATATACATATGTAGATATATTTGTTCAATCGAAATCAGCTGTTTTTGCATAAATGATCATGAGTTCACAGTTGCTTTTTATACTCATTTGTTTTTCATTTTGTTTTCTATGTACTTTCGCCTTTTCGTCGCCATAAGCTTTGAACGCGTTTTGCATTAAAAAATGTTTTAATTTATGTGGTGGCGATTGCGTTTTTTTTCTGTCTGGGTAAATTTTACATTTACATTTTTATGTCGGATAGGTAATCGATACCAAACAATTCGGATTTATATTGAGCCAACAATAATGGTGTATGTATTTCGTTAAGGTCAAAGTCCATCAACAGGATTCTGAAAGGCTCAGACATTGGTGACTTATAAGTATTTCAGTATCGTTAACCTTATTGTAACTATATCGCTATCCATGTGAGCTGTTAGTGGTGCCGTAAATCTGTAAACAGCTGACACTTGTCGAGGCAGATTTTGGAAGGTACGCGCATAGGCGAATTCAGAAATTTCAGATGTATTTTGTTATTGTAATTGGTAGATTGTAATGTCAAAATAATATTTCTCCTTATTAAAATCTGAATTCGCTTGGGACTCGCCCATTACTATTGACCATGATGTGAATTCGCACTCCTAACAAATTCTTCGGTATTCAAAAATAAATTCATTCTAGGGAAGGGAAAAAGTGTTGCTGAGAGACCAACCATATGATCAGCCAAAATTATCGATCGTTGTCTGCTACAAGCATATATGTAAATGTATAGATAAATACATATGTATGTATGTATATATGTACATATGTAATGCATTGGCATGCTTTCTGCTCGTGCGCCAATAATAACACCATAGTACATATAATCTGCCATACTCGTGCGTACCCATATCCGCACCAGCTGCCCGTCTCGTTATCGTAATCGTAGATATTGTGGGCTAAATTAAGACGCTAGTGCTATTTTCCTCGACATTTGAGGCACATGGCATCGTCCCCCACTTGTTTCTTAGGGTGCGAACAGAGTGGGCGCTGATGCCGAGCGGAGCCGAGCCGAGCTTACCCGGCGTCTCCTCAAAACAGAATTCTGTCATCACAAGCACCATTATAACATAGATTTCAAATGGAGACCGCCTCTGTCTTCTGGTATAACAGAGATGCCAAGGCAATTGCTTTAACAAGATTGCCTTAACATGAGCTGTCAGTTTGGTGGTTTGACAGCTAATTTTTCATTTCAACGAAAAATTCACAGTGGCAACATCTCCACATTGAACGTGAAATTTCGCACGGCGTCCATTTGGCTTGAGTGTTTGGGCTTAAAAAATAAATAAAAAGAACATTAAGTGCATATATACAGTTTGCGAGCATCATCGCCAATTTTAAACAATTTTTTTTAACTTTCTAAGTCCTTCTGCGTACACGGCATGCCAATTCGGCGCCATTTTGCAAATTATGTCTAACATAATGAAGTGCCCACGCATATGCAAACATGGATTTTAGACATGATTCTGGTAGACAAAATTAACATAATTTTTGTTTTGTGGAGTTTCGGCGTTATTGACGCTTATTTTCATGCGAGAAGAAAATTTGTCTATAACACAGTGAATGCGAGAATCAGCGCTGAAATTCTGTTTATTCCATGTGTTTTGCCTTTATGTGATTTAGTCTTATTTTTCATTTGTGTTTATAAAATTGCTGTACACGGTAATGGATTCATCCGATGAAGAGTATTTTGCTTCTCCTAGTGTGGTTAATGCAATTATTATCACAAAAGAATTTGGAAAACATCCAATTACACTAAAAATATATCAATTTGGTGAATTTCATCATTTATATAATGATTTAAGAAAATATCCAGCTAAATTTCTTTAAAAAAACCATTAAAAAACACGATTTCACGCTAAAAAGTAAACATCAACAATGCAAACAAGCGCGCAAAACGCTTTGAAACTGTTTTTCTCGCACTCATCGGCTTTGCTCTCTGCTCTTGTCGGCGTTCACTGTGTTAAGCTGGAGTTATAGGTACTTAACGTAGCATGAACAAACTCACTCAAAATTTCTGTTCAATGGGGTTTGAGTACATTTGATTATGCATACTGAGCGTAACATAGAAGTCTGATTCATTTAGATTTTTACGGAGCGCGCATAAAGCGGCCCGTTTCTCAACTTGTTCCATGCTACGTTAAGTATCTATAACCCCAGCTTTAGGGTGCGAACAGAGTGGGCGCTGATGCTGAGCGGAGCCGAGCCGAGCTTATTGACGCTTATTTTCATGCGAGAAGAAAATTTGTCTATAACACAGTGAATGCGAGAATCAGCGCTGAAATTCTGTTTATTCCATGTGTTTTGCCTTTATGTAAATTAGTCTTTTTATTCATTTTTGGTTATAAAATTGCTGTACACGGTAATGGATTCATCTGATGAAGAGTATTTTGCTTCTCCTAGTGTGGTTAATACAATTATTATCACAAAAGAATTTGGAAAACATCCAATTACACTAAAAATATATCAATTTGGTGAATTTTATCATTTATATAATGATTTAAGAAAATATCCAGCTAATTTTTTTTTAAAAACCATTAAAAAACACGATTGCACGCTAAAAAGTAAACATCGACAATGCAAACAAGCGCGCAAAACGCTTTGAAACTGTTTTTCTCGCACTCATCGGCTTTGCTCTCTGCTCTTGTCGGCGTTCACTGTGTTACTGTGTAACCTAAATCAAACGCACGCCGTCAATTTACTGTCAAAAATTTCTCATGCCCATACAACTTGTATGGGAGTAACCGAAATTGAACGGCGTGCGTAAAAAGCAAATTCGACGCCCAATTTTTGTTTTGCGTGACAGTTGAAATTAAGCATTGTGGGTGATTGTTTGCAAAAAAATTGACACTTGCTTTTGATATCGTGTCTGTTAGGTACATATTCCACAAAATAACAAGATTTTCTGTATTTTTCTATTTCTTTATCTGAACACGCACGCAAGTCAATTTCGGTTCAACGCATATGAAAAATTTGCGTGCGTGCGTTAAATTGACGACTTGCGTTTGATTTAGGTTACACAGTTATGTACAAGCTTATTTGTATTGACTTGTATGTAACCAGTTTTATCGCACTGACAATCTTTATCGCATTGACAATCTCGGCTCGGCTTTCAGCGCCCACTCTGTTCGCAGCCTTATATACTATGTACTATATGTTATTTAGATACTATTAATTTATTTATCTTCGTTATGTGGTAATTTTTGGCTCCAATTTCGGTCGATGCTGTGACGCGTGTCATTTTGATCGGGGCCAATCAGCTGAGCGAGCAGCTGAGTAGCTCAGCAAAACCGAACCTACCACGAAGTCGGCGACAACGAAAATTGCTGTCGTAGATTCGTTCGTTGTCATTCACTATGTTCGTCAGTGCAAAAACAAATCACAAAAAAAAAGAAAAAGAAAAACAAATAGAAATCATGTGGTTTTTCGCATTTTTACAATGTACATAAGTACATGCATATATAAATGGGCATAACCGGCTCAAAGCAAAAGCAGCATTGACGCTCTATTTATTTAGCAAAATATTGCTGCTGCCCAGCCCCAAAAGCTACAATCATTTTACTCGTAAATATGTACATACATATGTATATACGATATATATACTTGCTTTATTTATTTCGTGTGCCGTTGTGTATGGATCTGCGCATGAATGGGCGCCACTGACTACTCACACTCTCAGCTGTTTTTTCGCATTGCCGGCATATTTGAAATCAGCTGCTGCTACATAGTAGTAAAGCTGTTGAATTAAATTGCATGTGTGTGTCTGTTTGTTGATTGTGTTGCTGCAGCGCAGCCGAGGTGTGTAGGTTGTCCGAAAGAAGAGGGGAGCGGTGTGTGGTAGCGTTAAGGCGAGCTGAGCCGCCGCAGCTGTGCTGGAAAAAATCACTCCCACCGTAGAGATTTTTAATTCTTTTCGCTTGACTCATTTTGGTATTTATATATTTATTTGGCTGTATTTTTGTAGATTTTTGCGTTGTGAATATAAAAATATTTAGGTACACTTGTTTGCAGTGACGAATTTGCACACGCTATACCCACCTAGTCCATATGCTAACGAATTCGCACATGATTGTAATGTCCCAAATATTTGCCAAGAAAAAACAACAAAACAAACAGATGATGCATTAGTTGATGTGGTTAGTTTTTATACTCAGCTGTACTAGTACACAGAGTATTATAATTTTGATTTCATAACGGTGGATTGTAACATAATGAAATAATCGAGATAGATATGGACTTATATATATCAAAATGATCAGGGTGAAAAGAGAAATCGATTGAGCCATGTCCGTCCGTCCGTCCGTCCGTCCGTCCGTCCGTCCGTCCGTCCGTCCGTCCGTCCGTCCGTACGCAGGATAACTCGCGTAAAAATTGAGATATTTTGATGAAATTTGAAATGCAAGTTGGTATCGAGACTGGGACGGTTGGTATTGAAAATGGGCGAAATCGGACCATGACCACGCCCACTTTTCCTATATAGAAAAAATCGGAAATTTGGAATCTCAGCCACTAATATAGCTAGAGTGATAAAATTTTACCCACGTATTGAGCTCAGGCCCTTATGAAGAAATTTGATGAAGTTTTGGAAAATGGGCGGTGCCACGCCCACTTATTAAGGGGCAAACATTGAAAGTTTTATATGTCATAACTCAGAAACCGTTGAAGATATATCGATGAAATTTGGTATGCGTAATTTACTTACTTAGACAAATGTTTTGGCGAAAAATTATCAAAATCGGTTGACGGCCACGCCCACTTTTATATATGGGAACTATAAAGGGGCCTAATAAAAACATTTTAAGCGATATCTCTGTCAAATATAAAGATCTATCACTGAAATTTTGTGGCAGGAGTCCAACTACGGACATAAAACAAAAAGTACAAAAATTTTGGAAAATGGGCGGTGCCACGCCCACTTATTAAGGGGCAAACATTGAAAGTTTTATAAGCCATAACTCAGAAACCGTTAAAGATATATCGATGAAATTTGGTACGCGTGATATACTTACTTAGCCAAATGTGTGGACGAAAGATTACTAAAATCGGTTGACGACCACGCCCACTTTTATATATGGGTATTATAAAGTGACCTAATAAAAACATTTTAAGCGATATCTCTGTCAAATATAAAGATATATCATTGAAATTTTGTGGCATGAGTTCCACAATAGACCGGAAACAAAAAATAGAAAAATTTTGGAAAATGGGCGTGGCACCGCCTCTTTTTAGACAAAGGAATATACGAGATTTCTTAGCCTATAACTCGACAAATAATTGAGATATTATGACGAAACTTGGTTTATACACTTTTATAACTTGTGCTAATAGACACGCAAAAATTTACTGAAATCGGTTTATGACGTCTACTTTTTAACAAAGATATTTCTGGAACACCCTTTGGGAATTTTTAACGTGACATCTTTGTAACTAGAAGTCAAAAAGGAATGAAATTTTGCACAAAGAATAATATTTATATGCTTAGTTGGATGGCTGATAAAAATTTTGAAAATGGGCGTGGCTACGCCCACTTTATGCAGCACTCGCTTTATATAAAGTACCTACACCGTGTTTCCATCAAACGCAAACAAACAATGAAAGCATACAGCTGAGTATCTAATGTTCGATTCCACTCGAACTTAGGCTTCCTTACTTGTTTTTTTGGTAGCGTAGTTTGTAGGTACATACATACATATGTATTACAAAACCCTCTACATTTTTGAAATTATTTTAAATTTGTTGAATGCCGACCATCTTATATTTTTGTCTTATTACGGTATGTGCCATTTAGGAAACTCCGCCTGTTTTTGGAAAAGCTCCAGGGCGAAAGGGTTAAGCTTAGGCCTCTTCTGTCGACTTTGGTTTGGGAGGTGAATTTCCCAAAAGCCCATCTCAAAGCTTGTCTACAGCTCAAGGTTTATCCAACTAAAGGTTAAGTGAGTAGAACAGCTGATTGGAATTGTGTATGTATACTAAAATTGTACCTATTACGCCAATCATGGCCATGAAGGTGCACATCAGAATGTCGAACAAGACGCATTGGAAAAATGTTTTGTGAATTCTATGTAATTAGAATGACATACTTATTTGACGAAAACAACAATAGCAAGAAACACATGTACGTACAGTAGATAATTTCGATATGATACGATACCATATCGATACTTTCTGCATTTGATAACGATACTTTTTACTCGATTCTTTTTCAACGATATTTTTTGGTATCGAGTACGACAAGCACGGTATCGTATCGAATGAGTACATTCAGTGATGGAAATTTAAATTAGGTATACATCAATATGTGTATGCCTAAGGATTGGGATTCAGTTCCTCGAGAATAAGTTAATGCTTACGAAACGCGGATTTATTGATTTTTGGTAATTTTATAGTGTTTTAATAAATTTATTTTTGTTGTTTGCTTCTCGGACAGGGTAGGATTAATAAATATCTTCTGAACGGAGAAAAAAAAATCTTGGATTTTCGCTTTCGGATTCGTAATCTAGAGCATAGGTGGCCAGGATTTAAGCGTAAGGGAGTCACACGACAACAACATCAATAAAAATTGCAACAACCTTCTTGGAATTTTAAAAATATTATTTTGCCAAATAACGGTTTATTGCAACAACATGTACTTATGTATGTATGTACATACATACATACATACTTCAGTAGATATGCTGCAGCTAGGCATTCAAATATTTTGCTAAACAACATAAACAAGGTAGCAGATATAAATGTACAAGATACATATGTATGTATGTATGAAGGCGTAAATACGCAATGAGTGTCGGTCGATGCTGGACCGTTAGGTTTGAGTGCTCGCCGCTACGACGATTTCTGTGGAAAAAAGAAATGTGCGTTAATATGTCGAAATTGATTTGCTTGTTGTTGGGAGCCACTCGGAGCCACAGCGATGTTGTTGGGAGACAAACGGAGTCATTGGAGCCATTGGCTGGCCATGTATGATCTAGAGGTCAGAAAGCGTCGATTGCTGGTACCCCTTTTAACTATTTTAGAGGAAATTTTAAAGTGGCACCTTTTTGCACAAAATTACCGCTTTCGATGTAATATATGCTACGTTTATACGGCAGAATTCGTGAGCTCCTAATTTCATGAATTCGAAAATGGTCTCGTTTATGCAGCATTTATGAACTCGTGAATTTCAGCTTTTTTAAAAAGTGGCAACGTTCTAACGAGATCAGCTGTCAAGGCAGATTTACCAGGTAAACTCGGTGGCGAATTCTGTAACTGCTTTTTTTATTTACAAAGGTAGAGTGTAATGTCCAAATCTAACCAAATTCACATCATATAATTTTGACATTACACTACGAATTACAATAACAAAATACATTGGACATTTCGGAATTCACCACCGAGCCTACCTGTTAAATCTGCCTTGACTGAATGAACAGCTGTTGGTTTGGCGTTGCCGGACTTGTACTTCATAAATTCATGAAATGATGGCGAAATTCATGGATAATTTTCGTGAACAATTAAATTCATGAAAATTCGTTTATGCAGCGAAAATTCATGAAATGATTTCATGAATTTGCCCACGTATAAACGTAGTAATAATCTGTTAGTTTGTTAAATCATGCTACAGTTCAGCAGTGATCCTCACAGAGTTCCTGTAACTTGGCCCCGCACTGATGCACGCACTTAGAGGTGGTCGTCGCTGCCACGGTCGCTTTGATTGTCGCCTAGTTGTCGAAGTCAAATTTGAAACAAAGCAGCACCATTTAATGAATGGGTTTGGTTAGATGGCCGCACAAACAAACACATATGTACTTTCATATGTATGTATGTACCTACGCTCTGCAGCCTCAACATAAGGTTGGTTATTTTTTCTAAAAAAAACATTTAATTTTCATTATTTCTATTTCAAAAATTCAGAAAATTTCAAAAGTAATAAAATCAAAAGTATTCGTTTGTTTGTTTTTTCAACAGCTGTTTCTTTCTTTGGCAGCCAATAATTTCAGCTAGAGAAAATTTTACTAGCTGAAATTTGCAGCTGTCTATGGCTCTCTTCTGATATTTTTTTGACTCAAGAAACGATTTGCCAGCCGAAACTTTGCTAACTATTCTTAACTAGCTAATAATAAACGAACCTATAGAAAAAAAAAACGTTTAAAAAATTTTCAATCAACATTCCCAAAAATCAGCTGCTTGTCACGGCGCACAGTGGGGAAGCTTCCATACATTCAGCGGAAAAAAATAGAAGGAGTTGTCGTAGGGCTTTGAAATTTTGCAGACAGGTTATATATGAGCTAGTTAAGAAAATTTCCAAAAATGGTTGAAATCGGTCAACTCCTAGGGGTACCTCCCTTGGACCTATAGTAAAAAATTAAAAAAAAAAAACATTTAAATACAAATTTTAATTTCAGCCGAAAAAAGTAAGATATCTTCACAAAACTTTGCATATCAGTTACCCTCATAAAGGGCATTGACGGTACAAAAAATAATTGAAATCGGCCACTCCCTAGGGGTACCTCCTTTGGACCTATAGTAAAAAATTAAAAAAAAAATTTAAATACAAATTTTAATTTCAGCTCAAAAAAGTAAGATATCTTTACGAAACTTCGCATATCAATTACCCTCATAAAGGGCATTGACGGTACAAAAAATAATTGAAATCGGCCACTCCCTAGGGTACCTCCCTTGGACCTATAGTAAAAAATAAAAATAATTTTTAATCCATACCTGTACTTAATTGTGAATAAAAGCGAAACGCGTTCATCGATTTTCTTGATTTATGTATCATTTTGTTCATAGGTTATGCGACTTTACGTGAAAATAATAGGACTGAACTTTTTTACCGTTTTCGATTTTTTATGAATTAAAAAAAAAAAATTATTTTTAGGCAAAAAATATTTTTTTTTCTCCATACATTTATTTATAACTGGGAAACTGTTGCCTATATAGCGAAGCGTTATATAAACAGATGAAAGTACTAGTAATTCTTGATTTTTATAAATTTGTTTAAACAAAATCCGACTAGTGGTTCTTGAGTTATGTTAAACAAAAGAGCCTTATCAGAATTGAGTCGCGAATCAATTAGCTGAAAAATGTTGTACTGTATAATACAATAAATTGAAAAGGGGCACCTGGGGGCACTTGAAATTGATTAAAAATGTAAAAACAGATATGAAACAATGTATTAGTAGTGATTTCCAACTGGAGGCAAGTGGCGCTAAAATTACAGGTCCAAATGTTTGGAGAAAAAATGGATTTTTGTTATATGTTCATAAAAATAAACAAAAAAAAAAAACTTAAGTCTCTGCAGAGTTTATTTTTTCAATTTTAGTAGACTGAAATATCCTACTTTAAATAAAAAATAAAAAGAAAAACGTTAGCTCACATAATAAAAGATTACTCGTTTTGAAATTCTTAGGTTTAAATTAAGTTGGTTCGGTAAAACATACAAGTACTGAGTTTGAGACGGCTATAAAAAAAAACTAGCAGTCAGATCGGAGTAATTCTTTTTGATTTGGTTGTACCATTTAGTCTAAATTCCAAAATATCACTGCATATTGCATGAAGAGTATGTTGACAATTTGACTTTTTTCCGCAAAATCCCCAGTGTGCGGCGTCATTACGAAACGATGAGCTACAGTTTCATCGTTTCAATTCAACAACACATTGGTTTGATAGGTCAAACAAGTGAAGAGAGCGAAAGGAGGTTATGGAACGACTTTGTGGACTGTATTCCCTGCTGCGAGGTGTGGATGCACTGAAATAACATTTACAGCTGGCTGGTATTTCTTTGCCCATGTGGTTCTGGTTTCTTTGTGGATTTCCGTTTCGATTTCGCGCACGTTTCTCATCATCCACTTCCAATGTTTTTTTACTCAGCAAACGCGTGTGCGAAAGAGAGCGCGCTGCGAGAGAGAACATTTTGTGTGGTATTATGTCTCTTGCTCTTTCATTTGATTTCGCCTCTTGGAACACTTTGCGACGAAACAGTTTTTTACGATACGCGATGGCGGCAAAAAAAAGTACAGTCATCGCAAAAGCGCTAGCGCCAACGAAGGCGGCGGCGATGACTACGACGGCAGCAGAAGCAAAGGCAGCAATAAAAACAAACAAAAAATTGACAGCGCAAAGAAGTTGAAATGCAGCGTTGGTGCATTGCATTCGTACGTGCATAAATTTGTGCATATGCATGTATGTACATATGTATATAAATTTGTATATGTATGAAGCCGCATCAGACCTCCAATAAGCTAGCCATACAAGTCTGTTGAAACAACAATTTTAACAATTTTTCATTTCGATGGGCTGACAAGCAAGCGAATGAGTGAAGCAAAATAAAACATTTTAATTCTCATACCAAGAGGTTTGCGGCGAATTGATTATTGCGCCAGCTGAGTGGTTATGTGTACATAGTACATACATATGTACATACATACAAACGAACAAGCAAATAAACGTACAGAAATTCCTTGATACAAAAAAATTGTTGTTAGGCGATCTTTGCAATTTCTTTCTGCTCTGCTGTGCTTTCTTCGTTTACATTGGCGGCATTTTTTTGCGCAAACACCCATTTGATAGGCATGTTTAGACGAAGAAATTGCCCCCGTACCGTTTCGTCCACCAAAATTCGACAACAGAATAGGTATTGGCCATGATCCAATAATTCTATATGGTCGTAGCGGCTAAAAGAGAATAGGTGATTACCGTTGAACGGCCGTAGATAAAAATGTCAAAAACAGAAAAAACGCCAGCAAACATACAAGCGAACACACAAGCTATTTCCACGAATAACACGTGCAAGAGGGCAAAATCAAAACAAAACACGATAATTTGACAGCTAACTATTCCAAAAACAAAAATGCTGCGTCCACCATTTTATTATTTCATCATGGTATTGGCCATGGAGGAACAATAAAGGAGAATGCATAAGATCAGCTGACTTCTTCTTCAATCTTCATAAACACACGAACACAAGCATTTTTTTTTGTTGACATATGCCACACACACACGCACCCTAGCATTTCCATAGGGGCTTATCTGTCAAATTCTTCTACATTCCTCTTTGCATGACACTTAATGCCCCACTATGTATGAAGGTATGTCGTCATGCGAAAACCTTTATTGTTGAATCATGGGTATTGGCCCATTGTGTTTGCTTCTGCATACATATTTTAGCTGTTTATTTATAATCTGTAGTGTATGTCTGCAAGTACATAAGTAAGTCAGCTGCTGAGATAAGGTACCTATTAACATCTGTTTTGTGTTTTGAATGGTTGATCGTCGAAAAAGTGTTGTTTTGGGCGAATTTTTAATTTGGTTTTCGTTTGTTTTGCTTTTCTGTTTTGTTTTTTCTGCCGGTATTTCTCATTTAGCACGCATAAATACAAATTGTAGGTAGTAGATACATATGTATGTGAGTAGGTACAGTCGTGTCTTCAAATAGTGATTCAGCTCTAAAGGGAAAACGATTTGCAAACAAGTTTCGTTTTCATGTCTCATCTTCAGTAATTAATATGGAAAGGGTTCTATTTTTTGGATATTTGGTTGGTTGAAGTGGCGAGTCCCAATGACTCCAATTAGCGCCGAAGCGCTGTTTTGATACCACGATACGTGACTAAAAAACCAGTAGGTAGAATAGAAGCAGGGTAAATATCCCGAAAAATCAGTACATTGGCTTACCACAATCAGTGCCTAGAAAATCGCATGAAATCAGTACGTCTGGCAACCCTACCTACATCTGTATGTATATCCATCCTGTTGAGGTAGGGTTGCCAGACGTACTGATTTGATCAGTACAATACTGATTTTTCGTGCTCCGTACTGATGTAAAACCTTGAGAAATACTGAATTTTTGGATTTTGTACTGATTTGTGCTGATTTTTAGCCGACACTAAAAAAAAATCCTTTTTATCACCCTGCTCTGTTTTTAATTTTCCAACTGTTTTTATTTGACGTTTGTAATGCCGTGGTTCTGCTTACGACAATACTCGACGAGCAACGTGTAACCCAGCATCCAGCACGCCGAGGTTTCGGGGTAATAATGTGTTATGTTGTGTATGTGCGCTCTAATTATCAGGGACGTAACGGTTATAAGAGAAATGGGGTAAAAGTCATATTTAACCGTTATCATGAGAAAAAAAAATTTTTGGTCCTTAATAACCGTTATAGAAACCAAAAAATTGGGCTTGAATAACCGTTATGGCAACCAGGGCCGTACCCAGGAATTTTTTTCGGGGGGGGGGGGGTTTTCATCGTAGATTTTTTTTTTTTTTTTTTTTTTTTTTTTGAGAAAAATATATAACCCATTTCGCGCACTAAATAAAAATAATAAAAAAATTTTGTTTCTAAAGTGTTATTTAGGAGAAAATTTTTTTTTACAAAACTTGATTTTCAAATTAGGGTTTTTATAAGAAGTTTTAAAAATCAGGAAACTTTTATTCATTTAAGAATTAGACTGTTCTATTGCAAACACGATGAATACTTTATTATTGGATATTTTATCCAAGTGAAAAAAAAAATATTTTATGGACGAAAAACTCGGTTAGATTACCCAACCATGTGGAAACGAAAACAGCTGTAAAAGTCCGCCCCAAGATTTTTAGCTTATGTTGAGACTCTAACTTGTTTTTTTTGCAACTTCGTTATTTGACATCCGATTTTTAAAATTGATAGATATGTTATTATTTTAGTCTTTTGAGCAGGGTTTGAAATTATTCTCAACTTTTTTTTTCATTTCCATTGAATTTAATTTTCATTTGAAAATTAAAAAATAAACAGCGTTCCACTGTACAGCAACTGGGCAGGCTTAAGTTTCAAAAAATTATAGTCGACTGTTGCTGTATTGTGGAAATTTTTACAGCACTGTTGTTGTTGTGTTTTTTTTTACTTTATGGGAACACAATCGAAATTGTAATGTACAAAAAAATTTTTTTTAAAAGCCGCACTGAAAACTAAAATTCTGTTTATCTGTGCTTTGCTGTCGACTGATCTGTTTGAAATTACACAGTAAAGCAACAGCACAAAAAACAAACAAATATATTCGACTGTTCTATGCTTCGACTTAAGATATTTTCAAAGGAAATCGAAATTCAAAAGTTCTCAAAAAATTATGGTAACTTTCCCAGAACAGCAACAGCTTATTTTTTTGAGACTGTTGGTGTTATGCTGGCAAACAGTGCTTGGGAAGCTTTATATCTTCCTCTAATATCCTTTGATCTGTGAAGTGGTTTTCATATAGTTGGGTCACTTAGCCGAGTTTCTTTTTGTTTCACTTGGAAAAAAATCGCCAAAAATAAAGTATTCATCGAATCTTTTTAATATTACGCTTAAAATGTTTGCAATAAAACAGAATAATTTTAAAAAGCACAAACCTTTCCTGATTTTTACAACTTCTTATAAAAACCCCAATAAAAACAAAATTTTTTTCAATAATCGCAAAAAATCAATAAAATTTTGACTTTGAAAAGTTAGTACTGAAAATAGGTGAAATCGGACTATAACAACGCACACAAAATGTTATAATCCAGACACTAATAAAACCGATTAATGAATTTTCAGCCATGCAATGATTTTATTCAGTTATAAGGAAATATGCTAAAATTTTAGAAAATGTATGTAACATAATTTAATTTATAAGTGGTATGTCGTTAGAAGCGTACTTTAATTATCTTTCGAACGGAGTAGATACGGTTTGCGGGTATTTGTAACTTCAGCGAAAAGAATTTTTTATTGAAGTTGTAACCAAAAAAACCCAAAATTACGTCATCTCAAAACCCTAACCATAAAAAAATGGTTTTGACCTCAGCAGGTTCATGCCAGCCCTCCCCTATACCTGAAATTCTTGGTATTTTCTCAAATTAATTATTTGTAAACTAGTGTTTTCAACATATAGCTTTGAATATGATTGAAGTAAAATATATCTACCAGAATTTCGTGGGGGGTTCAAACACCCAAACCCCCCCCCCCTAAATACGGCCTTGATGGCAACCAAAAAACTGTTTTGGGCCTGAATAACCGTTATTCCGATTTTTATTTTTTTGGTCAGCTATAAAAATCAAGCCTATTTATTTATCAATATTTCTGGACGATATTGGTATCAAATGAAAGGTGTTGAGCAGGGATTGTAGCTATGGTTACCTTATTTCATTTGGTACCAATATTGCTTAAAACATTCCAGGGCATCCGGGTCCACTTTTCATCTATAACTGGGAACCCGACCTACGAATCTCAACAAATACACCTCTATGTAAGAGCCCTGCTCAACACCTTTCATTTCATACCAATATCGTCCAGAAATATTGACAAATAAATAGGCATGATTTTTATAGCTGACCAAAAAAAAATAAAAATCTGAATAACGGTTACTCAGGCCCAAAACAGTTTTTTGGTTTTTATAATGGTTATTAAGGACCAAAAGAAGATAAATGTTATTTTTGCGTAACCTTTTCACCACACTAGAAAAAATAACCGTTATTTTCGGTCCCTGCTAATTATCGATTTAAGCGTAACCACCTCTCACCGATGACGAAAATGTGTCCGAATTTCATAGGAGTTTTGCTCGTAAACATAAGCATAACCACGGCATAACCATGAAACAATTAGGAAGGAGGAAGCAACTCGAACGTTAAAAGTCATAGAAACATGATTGACAGTTAACGATACGGAAACAAAAACAAAATGCCAGTCATAAAGACGATTTTCTCCTCATATATTGTTTTTTTTTTTTTTTTTTTTTTTTTTGGGAAGGCAATGTACTGATTTCTTCGTGAAAGGTATCTGGCAACCCTATGTTGAGGTTAGGTAGCTAATAGGCTTGACAGACGGCAGCGATAATCCCGATTACCGCAACAATTAATTAGATTAAAAGTTTACCCTGACAGACGGCAAGTATTGTGGATTAACAAAACAGCTGAAGGAAGGTAGGCGCAGCGGCGAATTCAAAAACTTTTTTTATTTCCAAAGGTAGAGTGTCATGTCAAAATCAAAGCGAATTCACATCATGATCAATAGGAATGGGCGAGTCCCAAACGAATTCCATTTACAAAAACAAAATACATTGCAAATTTCTGAAGTCGCCTACCTTCCTAGATCTGCTTTGAATTCTTTTTCTTCACTTTCATTCACAATAGAGATGTTTTTGCAGGAGATGTCATTAGAAAATGCCCTAATCCGCTAAAATTTTGAGGACTAACTAAAGAGATATTCCGGATTACCTCCAGTTAAATCTCAAGTTAACTCCGAATTAGCTAGATATTTCGGATTATCGCTGTCGTCTGTCAATGCTATAAGAAGCCATTCAGGCCTAACGTCCTGAAATTCCGAGAGGTTATCGAAGAAAGGCTTGCCAAGGAATTTCAGTCTGCCTTGGCATTGCGAAGGATACCTAACCTGTCCTTGCAGGTCTGCAACCTGTTGCACCTAGTTTTAGCCTCCTAAACCCAGTGCCGGGAGATTTCGCACTTAATGAAACCGAGGCGAGCAAGAACCTTCTCCGCCTCTGCGATAGCAAGAGTCCGAGCCTTGCCCCATCAGCCATTTCGTTTCCCTAAATGTCGCGGTGCCCCGGCAGCCAGATCAGGGATACCTACGCTATATCGACTTGCTAAGCCCATAACCCACTCCCTACGTTGCCTGACCAGGCTTTATGATACTGTTACAGATCGCAGAGTCTTCAGAGCCGCTCGATTATCCTAGAAAATGCCTATCCTTTTTCCGTCACCGACGCTTTCCGCTGCAAGTAGAGCCTTGCAGGCCTCCTGTATGGCGAAAACTTCAGATTTAAAAACGTTCGCCGTGTTCGGTAGCCCCGTTTGATATGGAAGTGTCCGGCTGAGTTGCGAAGATACCCGCTCCCACTCTGCCCGCCATGTTGGACCCGTTCGTGAAAACTGAAACATGGAATCTCTGAGCGAGTTTACCATCTCCCCAGTTCTTTCAAGATAGAAAGATAATCTTCTAGCTTGTATCGAAGACTGTTATAGGGCAGATATAATCTGTTTTCTTGTTGATTTAGGTACATATATGTACATGTGTGCAGCAGTTTTTTTTTTATACTCAGCTGTACTAGTACACAGAGTATTATAGTTTTGATTTCCTAACGGTGGATTGTAACAGAATGAAATAATCGAGATAGATATAGACTTATATATATAAAAATGATCAGGGTGAAAAGAGAAATCGATTGAGCCATGTCCGTCCGTCTGTCCGTCCGTCCGTCTGTGAGCACGATAACTCGCGCAAAAATTGAAATATTTTGATGAAATTTGGAATGCAAGTTGGTATCAAGACGAGAACGGATGGTATTGAAAATGGGCGAAATCGGACCATGACCACGCCCACCTCCCCTATATAGTAAAAATCCGAAATTTTGTATCTCAGTAACTAATAGTGATGAAATTTTACCCACGTATTGAGCTCAGGCCCTTATGAAGAAATATGGTGAAATTTTGGAAAATGGGCGGTGCCACGCCCACTTATTAAGGGGCAAACATTGAAAGTTTTATGAGTCATAACTCAGAAACCGTTGAAGACATATCGATGAAATTTGGTAGGCGTGATATACTTACTTAGGCAAATGTTTGGACGAAAAATTGCCAAAATCGTTTGACGACCACGCCCACTTTTATATATGGGTATTATAAAGTGGCCTAATAAAAACATTTTAAGCGATATCTCTGTCAAATATAAAGATATATCATTGAAATTTTATGGCAGGAGTCCAACTATGGACATAAAACAAAAAACACAAAAATTTTGGGAAAATGGGCGTGGCACCGCCTCCTTTTAGAAGCAGGAATATACGAGATTTCTTAGCCCATAACTCGACAAATAATTGAGATATTATGACGAAACTTGGTGTGTACACTTTTATAACTTGTGTTAATAGATACGCAAAAATTTATTGAAATCGGTTTATGACCACGCCTACTTTTTAACAAAGATATTTCTGAAACACCCTTTGGGAATTTTTAACGTGAAATCTTTGTAACTAGAACTCGTAAAGGAATGAAATTTTGCACAAATAATAATATTCATATACTTAGTTGGATAACTGATAAAAATTTTGGAAAATGGGCGTGGCTACGCCCACTTTATGCAGCACTCACTTTATATAAAGTACAACGTGTTTCCATTAAACGCAAACAAACAATAAAAGCATACAGCTGAGTATCTAATGTTCGATTCCACTCGAACTTAGGCTTCCTTACTTGTTTTTTGGTACATTGGAGTTCTACTATTTAAAAAATTTGGATGAATTTGGCAAATTAAAGTTACAACAGTACTTATGAATATGATATTTATAAGAGTTGATCTTATTTTTATGCCTATATATCTATTATATGTAGTACATACATACATATGTCCATACTATATTAATGAAGACATCTTCCTTTTATCCATATTTTTAGGCGGCAATCTTGCAACAAACATCTCAATACATTTGCGAATTGGAGACCCAAAAAACGCAGCTTTTAAATCAGAATAGTCAATTGAAGCGCCAACTCAGCCTACACGAATCAAATGCATCGGCAAACTCTGGCGATAACTCGGCTGGAGATGATCCCTTGAGTACTGGCAACGGCAAAAAACGCAAACTCACCGACAATGTAATCAATATGCAAACGATCAGCGATTCATCCGACGAAGGTTTGGGCTCAATGTCACCTGAACCAGCAACACTTTTGAATGCTGCCAACACCAAAAATCAGGCACTCATTGCACACAATGCCGCCACCAACAAGGAACTAAACGAGTGCAGGAAGCAATTGGATAAGGAGCGTCGCATGCGCACCATGTTGGAGGAGGAATTACAAATGATAAAGCGGCAATTGTATTCGGTGGCCACCGCACCGCCAGCCAGCAGCACCACATCCTCATACATTCCACGCGAAGTTATCGAGCACACCGACAATTTAGTGCGTGAAACTATTGATGAGTTGCCCGCTGGCACAGTTTCCTATGTTGAGATTGACGAAGTAACCGGTCAACGGCAGGTGGTCGTCTGTTCGAGTATTGAGGAGTTGGAAAGTGAGGCAGCTGCCGCAGCAGCAGACATCATCTCCGAGGACAACAATATGCAAGAAGAGGTTATACTGTCCTCAACATCGTCCACCGAATCCGAGCATGAGGTAAATGCTATTGCCAAGGCATATGCCGATGGTACATCACCGTCGGCGGCAGTACTACAACCCATACTACAGGCCGCCATCAAGGCGACACCAAAAGTTGAAGTCGAACGCATACAGGAGATTATCAAAGTGAAAACGGAGAAAATTGATCAGCCCAGCGGCTTGACACGCTCACGACAAAATTTAGAAACGATTGTTGAGGCAATTCGACACTTGGAGGGCGATCATCTATTCGCCGAAGGCAGCGAAAAAGGCGGCCAGCGTGTGCACCAGGAGGCGCCGTTAGCGTTAACAACAAAAGTGCAACATGCGTCGCGTGCCACATTGGCTGAATTGCGTCCATATTTGCAACTCAAAAGCGGCACCAAACAAGTCACCATTGTACAGCAATCGAGCCCAACGCAACAACAATCGAAGGACGGCGGTGGCAGCAGCAGCAGCAGTGGAGGAGGCACCACCGCCACAGTCATGCCAACCGCCATCTACAAAGTGCAAACAACCGCTGCAGCGGGCGCGGGCACATCGGGTCGTAGTGCACAAGGCGCCCAACAAGTGACGATCACAACGACAGCCCTGAAACAGGTACGGCCGGGTGTCATCGTTGCCAAGCAACTGTCTTGATTGCATTCGCCGACAACACAGGCAACTGTAACTGCAACTGCAATTGCGGCGACTAGGCCAGCAATTGGTTTGAATGATGATCAGGACGATGAAGATGCAGATGAAGATGATGGCGTTGATGATGATTACACCGTCGACGTCGGCGATTGTAATAGAGAAGAGGCAGAAGAAACTGAAGTACTAGAAGCAGAATTAGTAGAAGCGTCAGTAGTAGCCGACAGTAAGGCAGCCGCAGCAGCAGCATCGTCGTCGTCGTCGTCAATGGCAACACGTAAGCCGCAGAAGATGAAGAAGCATGAAGCTGCAACGCCCACCAACAACACTAACGCCGCCGTGGCGTGTGTGGGCGGCATGGGCGTTAACCGCAAACCAACAAAACTAATGCTAACTGAAAACGTTATTTCGCCCAATTTTAATAATAATAATAATAAAGTTAATTTAAATGTAAAATTTGCCGCCAACAGAACGAATCCGAATAATAGTAGTAACGCTATGTTATCGAAAAACTTAGAAAAATGTACAAAGACTGCTCGTAATAATACCAAATTAAATGTTATACCAAAAAGCGTCAACAGCAACAACAACATCACGACGACGACGACGACAACAAGAGCGTCGAAAATCACGTTTATTGAAGCCGGCGCGGCGAAAAAATGTTAACGTGCGTGTCGACGGCGTTTTACACCATAAAAAAAATTAAATTACATACAAACTGAAGAAAAAAATGCAAAAAAAATTAAAAAAATTAAAAATGATTTGATGCTGCTGCTGCTATTGCTGCTAATACTACTAAGCTTACATAAATATATTAAACTAATTGCTAGAACAACAACAAAGTACTAAATACTACTATTTACTATTACATTTACATGCTTAAATACATACATAATATATATATATATATAATAAATAAAATAAATAATTGTAATTCATAATTTAATAATTAATTTGTAATACATGCTTGTAATAATTTATCTATATTTAATTTAAATTAATGTAAAAAAAAAAACAAAAAAATAAAATAAAAATAAAAAACCGGGAAAATCTTAAATGTTACCAATAAAAATGTTAATGGTAATAAATAAATATATAAACATTTATGCATAATATATATGTATGTATATACATAAATATAAATAAAATAAATTAGTTTTACGCTATACAAACATATGTATGTGCATACACATATGTACGAATAAATACATTAAAATCTTAAAAAAAAAATAAAGATCAAATACTACTTAAAAGTTATAGAATTATTAAAAATACATACAAACATACATAAGTTAAGCAAAGTTTCCAAAAGTAAAAATCATAGCATCAGCAAAAAATAAAAAGAGGCCACATGCATACATATAAAAATATATTATATACATAGGTATACATATATATAACATCATCGTCATCTATTAATTAAAAACAAAAAGTCATCTATTTAAAGTAAAAAAAAAAAACAAAAAAAAAATAAGCAAATAAAATCATTTCATTAAAATAAAAATAAATTCATAAATACTTAAATAATAATAAAAAAAAAACATTGCCTATACATATCGTCGCTCCGGAAGAAGAAAGACGCATGTCAGTAATTTGTCGACGAAAAAGGCGCATTAAAAATATGTCGGGGAAGAAAGACGCTTTACAAAACATGTCGACGAAGATAGACGCATTATAAAATATTTCGACGAACAGAGACGCATTATAAAATACTTCGACGAAGAAAGACGCATTAGCATTATTAACTGCGAAGAAATACGCATTAGCATTAATATTGACAAAGAAAAATAAAAAATCGAATACGTCTTTCTTTCCTAAAAAATATTTAAATGCGTCTTTCTTTATAGTAAAAAAAAAAATAAAGCGTCTTTCTTCGTTATCAAAAAAAAATAGAGTCTTTCTTTCGAAAAATATTTTTAATGCGTCTTTCTTTGAAAGAAAAAAAGTTTGCGTCTTTCTTCCTCAACAAAACAGTTTGCATCTTTTTCTTCTATAGCGACGATATACATTCATGCACTTTAAGCCAAGATCTACTTCTGCATAAATATAAAACAACCTTAAATTATTCACACTTCTCTTAAACACAAACCAAAAAAAAAAAGCAACAAAAGCAAACGCTCTAAGTATGCATATGTATGTACGTTTAACTTCTTCAAGTGTTTCGTTTTTCGTGTAAAAGTCATATTTAACTTTTAACTCTGAACAATTTGGTGAATTGGTGTTATTTCACCATTATCATGAGAGACAAAATTAATAACTGTTACTTATTCAATTTTTTATTATTTTTTTTTTGTCACCGATGACTCCGAAGTCTCGCAGATGCCTTTATCTAAAAATAGGCGGTAACACACCAGCTTGCAATATATTTCTTGTGCTTTTAACAAAGATATCGCATAAAATGTTCTTATTAGACCCATATAAAAAATGATTTTGGCAATTTTTGGCTCTACTTTTGATACCGGTATTGCTAAGTATAATTCCGTGGCTTCTGAGTGCACCTTTTGACTCATATCTGGAGTACAGGTTAGGTTAAATTGGCCGGATACAGTAATCCTTCACATAGACCACATATGGTCCTTAGTGTTACCAACATCGTCTTGGAGGCGTCATACTAAACTTGGAATGCAAAACTTCGCACGTTTTAGTATTTTGTGTATTTCCCCGAAGGCTATTTGGTGTCTTTTCCGAAGACTATTTGGTGTATTTATAAAGAGTAATTGTTGACCACTAGATTCCACAACAGTGTGGAGAGTACTCCCCCTTGTGGGGTGCTCTATGTGAAAGCACTGCTCAACACCTTTAATTTGATACCAATCTTGCCCAAAAGCCGGAAAGCTGGATCCACATTTTGACCTTTTGATATAAGGGACTGACTATCTGATTTCAAAAAGAAAAAGAAAAATTTAAATTTTTCTAAACCATCTAGACTCGTGTGTGTAAGTTTGATCAAAATCCCTTCATTCGTTTGGGCGCCAAAGAACTAACCTTGATTTTTATATACATAATAGTAGATATGTAATTTTTTTTCTCATTATAATGCTTAAAAATTCCCAAAGAAGATAAGAGTTATATTTGCGTAAACTTTTCACCACACAAAAAAATAACCGTTATTTTAGGTCCCTCGTTATTCGATCATCTTTAGTACGTTTAAGGGCCGGTTTCACCATCTCCGGTTAATTTAATCGCTGGTTAGTTTGACGTAAATTGTATGGCGAGCTGTCAAATAAATTGCTTAACCGGTGAAAAATCTCTGGTTAAGTGCTTAACCGGAGATGGTGAAACCGGCCCTAAATTATGTAGCGCCACTATTTTCTTATTTTTACGTTTCAGCATTTTTCGTTGTTACCTAATGTAAAATTACAGTCGCGTACAACTTAATGGCCCTTATGCATAAAAACTGAGTCTTTTTCAAGAGACTCAACTCAGACTTAAACTCGAGAAATAACAAAATACATAATTTAAATTTATTGTATGGGTTTTTATTATTTTATAATTTTTCTATGAGATAAACCTAATTTGTTTGGCAAAATCAAGCAATTTTAATAATTTTTATGCATAAAAAATCCCTATTTTAAAATGAGTATGAGCTAAAGCTTGATTTTTATGCATTAGGCCCAATAAGCTCAAAAAACATCAAACAAACAAGAATTGCTTTACCAGTTGCTCGTTGCTTGTTAAATTGCGCTGCATATGAGTAAAAGTGAAGTTTGTGTACACTTCAACAATAAACTTGCTTGTTTCAACGCAGTTTTGTTCTAATTCTTTTTTTTCTAATTCTGTTTTTTTTTTTTTTGTAATTCTGGGAACGATGCTGTTGTTAAGCTTTTGACGTTTTTGTTTGGCTCTGTCAGTCGAATTATTACCTACTTGGCCACCCATGAACCATATGATCAGAAACATCGAGCTCAATCATTCAACGCCCATCCGGCCGCCATTGAAAAAACAATGCCTTTGAAATATGAAAATTGTCATTAATATAAGTAAAATCATTTGTATGTAATCGTATGTACATAATAAGCACATTATAAATATCATTAACTATTTAAAATAAATTTTAGCTAAAAATTGTATAATTTTAGTTCAATTATTTTTCTATTATAAATTTTTGTACTTTTTTTTAATGAATACAATGTGCAATATGCTTTTGGGTTATGTGTGTGGGTGTGAATAATTGATTTAGTAGTTGATTTCTTTTCGAGTATTAGCATAAATTTATTTACAAAAAAAAAAAAAAAGCGATTATGATAATGAATTTGAGAAAAAAATACTGCCTGATTTTTGGTTTTTCCTTTTGATATTTTTCATAATTTTCAAATTTATAGCGTGTTCCCTTTTAATTTATACATATGTATTCGCACAATCCAACCCTTAATTGCATCTCGATTCGAGAATTAGAATTCCTGTAAAAAATTGTGCGATTAGTCTCGGTGACGAAAGAGATTTGTCCCGTATTGCTCTCTTTCGGGTACAATTGGTGTGCAATTACTCTTCAATTGTACCCGGAAGGTTAAAAATGTAGACTAATTGTTGACAATTGTATTCAAAAGGTTATAAACGAACTTCAAAATATGGGCTTTGTTCAGGTATAAATGGGTTACCTCCATTCGCTATCCGTTTGGCATCAAAATGGAGTAGTCTACCTTCGTACCTACTCGTTCAGTTATAAAAGGGTACAATTAGTCTCCACATAGGATATTCTCAAACAAGAGGGAATACTTTAATCCGTATAAAGCGCCCACAAGTTTTATTAGACGCATGCTTCCTTTCGAGTGATCCCGGACACATCCCGGATTAGACGCATTTTTTACAGAGATATGATTAGAGAAGTGCATTAGATTTCAAGTTGAGAACTATAATTTTATCGTTTTGGGAACTATGTCCCATTTTGTTTGAGATTGCTATGATTCTCGACAGCTTCTGGAGTGGTCCTCTAACGTTAGAGCTTTGAGAAAGGGGCTAGTTTTCGAGTCACTCTCAAATCGATGTCTAACAGATCGATCGATGTCCGTGTTTGTTAGGTATTAGCTATTAGTATACATACATATGTACATGCATACATATATTCTTACATAATGATAATAAATCGATGACGTCATTGATGCAACAGTCGTAAATAGACAGCAAATAATATATACATACATACATACAGTGTAGTGGATGGGGCAAATGAAATCATTAAAACTTTTACTAAAGTTCTTGAAATTTATTTTAAAAGAAAGCCAAAAATCCACTACGGCATACATTTTTTTTGTTTTTTTTTAATCCCAACACGTGTTTTAAAAAACAAATATTTAGTTTTTTTTTCTTAAATTTATATATAATTTTTTCATAACTTTGCAGAAAAACAATCAAAATATGTAAAAAAAAAAATTAAATAAAATCCCCGAAAACAAAAATAAACAATATAACAAAGTACAAAACGAAATAGTTATATATTTATGTGTATACATATATTTTTATTATTTCATCATAAACATAACCACACAATTGCATGCATACTTGCTATACATACTTATATAATTGTCATGAAAGTACATATGCACATGGCAAAATTAGTCGACCCGGTGTTTTTTTTTTTTTTTTTTTTTTTTTTTTTTTTTTTTTATAAAATATATAAGCATAAATGCAGAACACAACAGCTAATGCTATTATTAATTAAGTTAAAATACACACATGAAGAAATAAAATTCCCAATGCTTAAAAACAATTTTGATATGAAAGAAATGGCTAATTAATAGACTTTTTTTCTTGCAATTTAATATTGTTTGAAAGGCGTTTAAAATAAATATATATATGCAATACAACATATACATACATACACACACAAAAAATATATACATACGTATAACATACACACTTAAAAAATATTTACATATGTTACAAATTACGAGGCGAAATTTAAGGCGTATGAAAGAAAATGTCGCGAATGAGAGCTAAAACATTTAGCTAACGTTAGTTTTTAAGTTTAAAATAATATTCGCATACATATGTATGTATGTACTATGTATGTGTTTACTACACTTTTACTAAAAAGTCTTTTAGTTGTTGTGTTGACTGGTTTGTGTAAGCACAATTTAAATGGAGGAAAACTAAAAATTAATTGAAAAAATAAAAGAAATTAATATTTAATTATTGTGTAGCGTACACAGATATTTTTTAAATTAATTAATTGGTGAATTGGGATTTCTTTCGCTTTTCAGCAATTAAATTAAAAAAATAAAAATAATTGAAAAAATAAATACAAAAAAAAAATTCAGAAGTAAAAGTAAACATAAAAAGAAGATATATACGCATTCGTATATATATTATATCCACTGCATACATTTAATTACAAACATATGTATGTATGTACGTAGCATTTAAGCCAGATTTGATTTCTTTTCTTTTTTTTTGTTTTACGAAATTGTACGCTAATTTTTTTAGCTTGAAGCAAATACATATGTAGTAAGAAATAAATGTCAAATTAATGAAATATATATTCTAAGTTTTCGGCTAAATGTATATGTATTTAAGTATACATATACATATGTATGTATGTATATCTACATGTAACTTTATAAATTTTTTTTCTTATTTTTACTACGCTTTTGTGTGTGCCTACAAGACCAAGAGATCGTATCTTTCAGATTTTATTTACGAAAATTCAATAAATTACTATTTAAAACTTATATTTTGTTGTGTTTAATTTATTAAAAAAAAATTATTTTTTTTTTTATTTTTTTTTCTTTTTGTGTGAAAAATTTACCTAATATTTGTTCTTTACTTTATGGCATTAGAGGACTAAGTAAACATACATGCATTTTCTTGTAACTATATGGGGAAGATAAATGGATAGATGGCCGCTGTGGTGCAGTGGGTAGAGTGCTCGTCTGCTATGCCACGGTCCGAGCAAAACACCAAAACAATTTTTCTAATTAGTAAAAATCCAATTATTGAGTTTATTAAGAGCAGCGGTCACCTCTCGGCAGTGGGTGACATACCCTCCGTGAGTATTTCTGCCATGAAAAAGCTTCTTACAAAAAATGCATTCGCCGTTCGGAGCCGGCATAAAACTGTAGGTCCACCCAATTAGTAGGAAAAAACAAAAGGAGCACACCTCGAATTGGGAGAGAAGCTCGGCCATAAAACTCGTCAGAGTTATAATAGCGCTATTGTATTATTATTATATAGATGGATATATTTACTTGAGGTCTGTACTGCGACCATTAGGTCTATTGTACCCAACCTCCTTTGGCTGCATAAACATAAATCGGGCTCATTGCTTTAGTAAATAGAAATCTCAAATAAATCACAGCTCTTGGAAGGCGATAGTAATACAAAATTTGTATTGTTTTGTCGTCTAAGTGCTCTATAAAAGTTGTAGAACGTGTGGATCATAGTTGAATAATGGCATTGATTCACTTTTTCTAGTTGGAAAGGCTTCTAAAATATTAAGCACAGTCAACTCTTTTTTTTGTCACATGCTAACAATTATTATATTAAAATCATACCCAAGAAACATTGAGGTTAGATATCGTTTTGAGAATGACTCGAGAAATAGCACTTTTCTCAAATCTCGTAACGTTAGGCGACAATTCGAGAAACTGTCGATGATCAAAAAGCGGCCTCGAACAAAATGGCGCATAGCTCTCAAATCGAGAGAATTATAATACTCAAATCGAGAAAATTATAATTCTCAAATTGAAATGTAATGCAGCTCTCTAATGTGATTCTAATGAGAATTTACAAATACTTTTTCTCTAATCAGAATTGAATTCTAGCGTAGTTTGCTAGCTTCACTTTCTATTACAGAATACACTATGGAGAATTACACTAGTTATCTAATGTAGTCTCCACAAATTCTCTTACGTTAGAGATTGTGTTTGCTGGGTTAAAATTATTCTAGCAGGAATCGCTATTTTTGAAACTTAATTTCGTTGTACTATTTCTATATTGCTTTTATTTCAGTCAGAAGATTTTTTTTAAGTAAAGAAAGCTTTTAATGTTTTTCTTTACAGAATTTTAAGAAATCCATAAGCCATCTTTAATGATTCAAAAGCCACGCACTTTGCTTATTGTAATTTTTTTGTTTCACATTGTATTTATATTCTTTAAACAAAATTAAATTAAAAAAAATGATTGAAATTTTAAAAAAAATATTGAAACTTAAAAAGAACTTATGTATTTCAAAAAAATTATTGACTAAAAAAAAAGCAAAAAAAATATTGAAACTGAAAAAAAAATTATTGAAACTGAAAAAAAATCTACCAGAAAAATTAACTAAAATCGCAAACCAGCATTAGTTTAATTGATTTAAATCACAATTATATATATATACGTATAATTTATTTCTTTAATCGATACAAAAAGGTAACCTCCAAGTGAATTATAACATGCATGCTTACATGGTAAAACCACTTCAAAAATAAATGAAACAAAAAAAAACGTATACGTACCCAATCAATTTGGAACTTTGTAGAAAGAATTTCATTTATGTAAATGTAAGGAAATTATATAATAATAAACTTTAGAAAATTTAAACAAGATGTTAAAAAAAAACCAACAAAAATTAAATTCATTGGCTATAAGAAGAAAAAAAAAAAAAATTAGTTCAATCTTCTCGAAAAAAAATTTAAGAGTAAATTAAAAGAAAAAAAGCGTGTCAACTTATTAACAATTGTGGCTCACTTTAAAAAAAAAAACATTAAGCGATACGCATAGCAAAAGCAAGTGTTTGGTCAAGCGATTTCGTTTATTATAGATTTTATTTTCAAAACGAATTTTCATAGAATGAAATGGTATAAAATGGACGCTCTCTATGTTTTAATAACTATGGAGTTTATGTCTTTGCTGCTTTTTTAATTTATTTTAAGTGATTGGACTTAAAATAATTGTTTGTGTGAATGTGTTTCAAAAAAAAATAAATAAAATTCTATATAAAATAATGCTGTACACACAAGCGAACATGCATAATTTACTAACGCAATTTTCAACAATTAAAGACTGCAGCGCAGAATTGAATTACATACTTACAGACTACATAAATATGTATTACCTAGTATAAAAACAGAAAGAACAACATAAAGAAATATTTATTATTAAATAATAAATGCAATCGCACATATTTACATATACATTGCTATCATAAATGATATACATACATAAATGCTAAATACATACATGCAGATATAATTATATATGTATGTACTTAAAATAGAAGAAAACTCAAAAAATAAAATAAATTGAGAACAAAGTGAAAAAACCAAATTATTAAAACGCTACTTAAGTTTGTATGTGTTTAAAAAATGATGTGAAAATTAATAAACTTATTTAAATAAATTTTTTTGCATATATGTATGCATTTGTAATTTAAAATTAAAAAAAAAAAAAATACAGACAAATGTACACACAAAAATTACATGCATACATATGTAGGTACATACATAGTTAAAAAAAAATCGCGAGCTCTAGTATTTACTACTTACTGCAGAGTTACAGACCGCTATTAACACGTGTTTCATAAAAATAAAATCATAAATATCAAAAAAGAAAAAAAAACAAATATTTATATCATACACAGTCATCTATACATAAATACTTATAGGTCTGTTCGGTGAGTGCACTGAAAGTGTAGAACAGTGTAGGGCAGAACAACATCTGACAGTTGCCAGAGCAATTTAGTGCAAAGGCTTCAACGAACGAAAACTAACGAAAATGTTGATTTAGTGCAAACCAGCTGATTTATGTAAACAAACAATTCTCAATGATCAAATTTATAGCTATTAAATTTATACAAATTTTCTATTTTTGATCGGATAACTTGCCAAATTCTTTGCTTTGTTTTCACTCGTAAACTTTTCCCCAATTGCGGTTTGTGCTCCTTCAAAAAATTTATGAGCAATTTCGTTTGGTTGCCTATCCATTTGGCTTTGACCACGCAATGAATATAATCTGCCATACAGAGAAAAAAACCCCATATTTTTTTAATTTACTTTTGGTTTTCTATTATTTTGCCTCCTTAACTTTTAAAAACAGCTGTTTTCATATGCTGCACTAACTTACACTAGCTATGAAGGTGGTGTAGTTTAGTGCAGTAAAGTTTAAGTTGGTGCTAACTCAAAAAACTGAGTTCTGAACAGTTTAGTGCAAAAAAATGCTCATCGAACGCCTTTTTCTGCACTATAGTACTCTAGTGCGTTTATCGAACAGACCTTATGTAATTACATATGTATATAAGCAAATGTAATGAAAACATGCATAAATAGTATATACTTAAATATAAAAACGGAAAAAAAATGTTTAAAATTTCAATTGCAAAAAATAAATACATATATGCTGAAATAGTTTAAAAGATCGATTGATTGATTGATGCATTGTTTGCGTGAATTATACATAAATACATTAATATAAAAATAACAACTTAAACTGTTTGTATTTTATTGTAGAAAATACGAAAAACACTTTGAAAATATGGTAAGTTACGGAGGATCAACGGTCGTTGTGCACTCTCGTTCAGCCTCGCAACGATCAACATGTGCCTTCACACCCGAACTAGTTCTTGTTGTACTCAAAACCGCACTTACTTTTTAGATGGTGACAAATATATTTCTTCCACAATTTTCCCGATTTTGCTACAGAAACTCACTTCAGCACATACCTAAAGCTTTGGAGAATTGGGATCGTTTTAGTTTTTGTTCAAATTATTATCAAAAACCCTTTTGGTCTTATATTAGGTGTACTCGCGTACAGCAATTTGTTGCAATTTGGTTATGTTCAGAAACGCAGCATGAAGCGCAACATCGGCAGTAATTATTTTTTTGATGATTGTGATGAGCGGCGCTTCATGCAAAATTTATGTTTATGAACGCTCTGCTTGTACTACAAAATCAGGTTGCGCTTCAAACTGAGTTTCTGAACAAAGCCATAAAGCCTTTATTACAATTTTGCAACAAATATCCGCTTTTTCCATTTTTTTACGCAAAAAAATTGCAGAAGTGATGGAAATGAGAGAGCAAAGTGACGTTTATTTTTGTGAGAGGCTGCAAAATTCTGCTTGACAAATTTTTTCCATCACATTTGTCCAGCAGCAAAACAGCTGATGAAAAAACATATGTTTGTAATTTGCGAAAATTGCAAAATTGAAATTCAAAATTAAAAAAGTTAAATATGGACGAATTAATTATGAAAGATGTAAATAAATAACATTTGATTATGTCTGCATCTGTACTTGAGCTAAATTTCGGATGATAACAGCAGCATTGTATGTTTGTTGCTTAATGTAGGAAGTCCGCCGGTTACCCTCTGCTAACGTATATGTATGCACGTCAATATGCAATGCCAGCAGGCAGTCGCAACTCCATAGTTATATGTATATGTACATACATACATGTTTCTTTATTAGAGCGCTTTCACATTACTCGGTGCGGTATCGGATCGACATTTTTGGTTTTTACCGAAAGTATACCGAAACCTTACTGACCACATGTATTTCAATTGGCACTTTCACATTAGTGTTGCATACATGAAATCGGAGCGGATTAATTTCGGTATACCGCAACGCGGTAAGACCGGTCAGTAAAATTTGAGGAATTACTGCATACATTTTTGCGGCGTGATAAAAGAAGAAGAACAAAGTCAGTAAAAAACTCGTTTCGGTAATAAATGTAGCAAGTTACAATGTCTTCGTCTTCGCTAGAAGACATTATTGTTATTATTTAGTGAATTGTTGAAGTTAAAAATTTTGTTTTGCAAATTTCGATGTTTGTTTTCCTATTCTCTGCCGATTACGCACCGAAAGTATTCCCACAAGTGTGAAAAACACAGCAACGCGGAATCGTTTCGGTAAGCCGAAAATACCGAGCAAAAAATGTCGATCCGATGTCGTACCGAGTAATGTGAAAAGGCCCTTAGTAAAATATAATGCATGCATAATCTACTGCTGAAACTAAGCTAAAGTAATACAAAAGGCGCATTTCTGTATTTTAAAAATATTTTAAAAATAGTCGAGTTGGTGTTGTTGCTTTGAAGGTAATTTTATGAATAAGCGAGTATTCTTTTCATGCTTGGGTACGACAGAAATGCGCCTAAATTTCCTCTAAATTTTTGTAAAAATAGGATTTGTTTATATTTTGTTAATTCTTATAGTTTTAATTTGATCAGCTGTTCGTCTTTGCTGCAAGATTTGAATAGATTTGCATTTTTTTACTTTTTTGGATAATTATCTCTGGTGGGAGGAAAAATCGTTTTTGGCGAGATAGAGAGTGATAGAGGCAGACAGAGAAAAGCTGCTGGAAAAAGTAAGCGAATACAACTATTAGAGCGCTTTCACATTACTCGGTGCGGTATCGGATCGACATTTTTGGTTTTACCGAAAGTATACCGAAACCTTACCGACCACATGTATTTCAATTGGCGCTTTCACATTAGTGTTTCATACATGAAATCGGAGCGGATTAATTTCGGTATACCGCAACGCGGTAAGACCAGTCAGTAAAATTTGAGGAATTACTGCATACATTTTTGCGACGTAAGAAAAGAAGAAGAATAAAGTCAGTGAAAATCTCGTTTCGGCTATAAATTTTGCTAGCTATAATGCCTTCGTCTTCACTGAAAGACATTATTGTTATTATTGAGTGATTTGTTGAATTCTAAAATTTTATATTTTTAATTTCTATATTTGTTTTCCAATTTTCTGCCGAAAGTATTCCCACAAGTGTGAAAAACACTGCAACGCGGACTCCTTTCCGTAAGATGAAAATACCGAGAAAAAAATGTCGATCCGAAGTCGTACCGAGTAATGTGAAAAGGCCCTTAAAATGCAAAAAATTTGTCACGCACCTTGTGTCACCGCCCAACTGTTTGACTGCATCTGTGCCAGCCGTAATAGGCCCGACACATAGAATACGTCAATCCGTCTACGGCAGCGTATGTGGCTGACAGCTCAGTAAACTGTAAACCAGCGCAGATTGCTTTTGATTGTTAATCTTTAGCTGCCTTTGAATTTCACTTAAAATTCTCAATAAGGTTGTTCTCTCTGTGTAATTTTGGCCTGGCAAATTTGCCGAGATGACATAAGTGTGATAAATTTGCCGAGCACAACAACAAAATACACGTCTTGTCAAATTTGGAGGTTCGGCAAATTTCTCATACCCCAACCCGTGAAATTTGATATCATGAGAAAAATATCACGGGAAATGCAACCATGTTATTACATTCACAATAGTCTTCTATGAGAAGTGAGTTTGAATTTATGTTTCTAGTTCTTTTTTTTTAAGTATTTTATTTTATTCAGATAAAAAATTAATTAATTCGAAATTGAAGCAAGCAAAGCAAAGCGACAACAGTCGTATAAAGAGTGGAAAGAATATGACTAACATGCTAGTTCACAATGAAGTCAGTTAGAATTTTATTTTCTTAAAGGTGCGCTCTCTCTGTGTGGCAAATTTCTCAAGATATCATGATATCTCGGCAAAAAGATTAGACACAGAGAACAACCTTAATGAAAAGCAGCGATTTCTAGTATAACAATAAATTGCTAATTGAATTTCATATATGTATGTATTTGTTACGGCAAAGTTGAAGTAATGAATGTGTCGATCGTCATTCAAATACATGTAATTTTACTCTGCTGCCAGTTAAACGGATTGCTGGATTGCCAGAAAAGTATTCACTCTGACGGCCCATAACTCTTCGTCATATCAGTCATATCACGTTATGTGCCGCGGCTATTAGAGCCTATACACACTTGCGATTCAATCGATTTAGTCGAATTGGGCTGTTGTATGCAAATCAAACTGTTTCAGTTGTTCGACTAATTGAATGTAGTGTGAATGCTTCCATACATTCCCATGCAAATCAAAGCCCGACTAAATCGATTGAGTCGCAGGTGTGTATAGGCTCTTAAACTGTATCTGCACAAGCCATAAAACACAGAATGCCCATTCACAATTAAACGCCAACATTCTTCCATCACTTTCTTTTTTGCATTTGTTGACATTTGCGATGATAAAAACAAAAAAGGGAAGAAAATTTTGCAGCAGAAAAAGTAGAAATTCTTCAGTAATTTATTAATTTTACAAATTAAACTCATTTGCAAAAATTTAATTTGTTTATTACATGAATTAAATGGATATGCAAAAGCAATAAAAGTACTTGGGAATGTTGAAATATTTTAAAAAACGAAAAGGTAAATATGTAAGCAATGCGCCACACACCTGCTGATGTGTAGGCTTGGAAATTGCGTTCAATTGCAATTTGCAATGTTCACGCCCATACATATGTACATACATACGTAAATGTCTACCAAATTCTGCGGCATAAATAAATGCACCTTTCCCATAGGATCACGCCATGGTGGCACATGGACTGATGGCCCGTTTCGAAACTCAGATGCACAAATCGAAGAAAACGACGAAGAAGACAAAAACGAATCAAGTCATCAAAATGAATTTGATTTAAAACGCAATTCATTGAAATCCACTTCCAGTTTCTGCGATGATATACTTTCTCAGGGTGAGCTGATAGAAGAAGACGGCGTTGATGGTGCAGCAAGTTGTGGTGGAAGTTTAGGCGGATACAGTTTGATTTTGGATGATGGTAAATAAAACTAATTTGCAATTAAATAAAATAAAACTCTTAATTACCCATATATGTAGATGCCTTTCGATATAAATCACGCCTGGCTATGTCGCTGCCATCAATAGTAAGCGATCCGAACTGCTTAAGCTATTTCGTACAATATTTTGATACAAAAAATGCACTTGCGCCACTCAAATTCTATCTTGATATAGAAAATTTTAAAACTGCAGCATTAGCACACCTGGAAAAGAATCAAACAGCTGAGCAATTACCATTAGAGTGCTCATCCATTGAGCAAACATCTACGACGGAGTATGAAAACGAAACGAATACGAGTGGTAGAGGGGATACCACAGTAACATATGAAGACGATGAAACCAATATACTAGTACCTGAGCTAAGAAACTTCTACGATATATCGATGCGTCAACCGCTAACGGATGACGAAAAAAGCCAAATTTATGCTGAAACCAATAAGCAAATAAATAAATGCAATGAAGGCAGTACACGAAGCATAAATACCAGCAAAAGTGGTGGGGGTAGCATTGAAGAAGCAACAATCAACACCACTACATCCCAAGCAAGTGATAAGAAAAGTACAGAGTCGGATATCGAAAGTTGTCGAAAGGGTGGCGATGGTAATAAATTTGTGAGTGCCGCCAGCGTTAAAGATGCGATTTCAATATATCAAAAGTATCTAATTGCTAATGCCAACCAGTTTGTCGCGCTGCCTGTAGCGATACTCTCACAAATATCGCTCTTGCTCTGCCGACGCGCGGAAATTGAAGCGACAGCAGCTGCGGCAGCATGCACAGCAACATCGCCGACAGATGGCAAGAAAGATGAGGCGGAGGAGCTGAAGGAAGCGCTGGAGGTAGTAGATGTAGTACGTACAATACCGGCAACATGCTTTGATGAAGCGCAACAATATGTGATGGATCAATTGGAACGCATATACCTCAATGACTTTTTGCAAAGCGCATTTTACAGCAAATATTGTTTGGAGTTAGTTGAACAGGGTCAACCGGCGCTAAACATATACGATATACTCTACAGTGAGGCTACACTATTCTTCTTTATGGAATTCCTTGAACAACACGGCGAGCGTGAATGTTTGGACTTTTGGACGGCGGCCATAAATTTTCGCAAAAGTTATGCAGCCACAAGTGAAGAGCCAGTTGAGTTTAAAACGACAGATGATAGCACATCTGCGTTGGTGGATAAAGCGCAACGTCGCACATCAGCGGCACAAAACGAAGCACAAGCCGATGCAATGATTATTTATGAAAAGTTTTTTTCTTTACAAGCGGAAAATCGCTTTTGTCTCTCCGACCGGCTGCGTAGTCGCGTTGAGGAACGCATTTGTGTTGCCGAGAGTCGACGTATAGCCTATTGCTTTGATTTGCCATTGCAATTGATTGCAAAATATTTAGATTGTAAATATTTTCAAGATTTTCTTAAATCGCAAATTTTTCAAAATTACCTCAAAGAATTGAAACTGAAGCTGCGTGAAGCATGTGACGGCGATAGCGATGAGTTGACGCCGTCAACAGACAACACAACAAACACAAGCACAAAACCAAATGCGGCTGTTGCAGCGGCGGCGGCGGCATTGACGCGGGGCGTATTTCGCAAGTCACAGCATCGCAAGTCGCTCTCCGATTGTAGCGAATTAAACGCTAAACGTGAAGCATTTAAGCACAACACTTTGCTGGCAATGGACGGCAGTAAATTACCACAACAGGCGCGCCTCAAAACACTACCACACGCGGTGGGCACTTCAGACATGCACATTGACGCACGACAACTAACAAATCCGAATTTGTTGTGGCATCGTGCGCACTCAACCGATGGCGCGTGTGCTGCTGGTGGTGGCGGTGGTCTGAAATTTGGGCATATCACGGAATTGGGACGTTATGAACGCGACTTTGAGCCAATGGATGCGTTGGGCAATGATACGACGTTTGGTGGCGGCGGCATTGGTGGTGCTTTTGGTGTCAAACACAATTGGTCGCTGAATTACCATGGCAATAAGTTGAAGAATGCCATGCGAAAATTGGTTAATTTGCCGGAGGAGAAGGTGCAAGAGGAGATTGCATGGCAAGTGGCGGAAATGATTATTAAGGATGTAACGAGTGTTACACTGAAAAAAAATTGAGAACACATAAGAGGTAGTAGTAAAATTGTTTCAGACAAAGAAGACGAAGCGGGAGGAGCAGTGTAGTGTAGGTGGCTTATTATTATTAAGGAAAGAAAATGCACAAAATAGCCACGAGTTGGCTTGTAATTGGAAATGCGTACAGACATACACGCATTCAAATGTTGAAAGAATTTGCTTAGATTAAGAAAACTATGTAGAATGTTTAATACACACAATTTACATACATACGTTAGACATATAGCTTTACACTAAATTGTACTCGTACATGCAAATTTCTTTGTATTATAGAATTTGTAACAAAAGTTAGCTAAAAGCTTGAGCATCAAATGCAGTATAAGCTTCCTTTAATTAGTTGCTCTCTAAAAAATTTTATACATATTAGCATAGATTAGCTTGTAAAGTAAAAAAGCAATTTAGTGCATACTGTAATATTTTATTTTATTCTTTTGTCATTGTCTAAGCACATACAAATAATTGCATAGTTCAGTGGCAAGCTGCTAAAAAAGGTTAAGTCAATTGAAGTTGATGGCACTAACGCAGAGAATTTCATTGAAAATTCATTACAAAAAATATATAATTTTTTTCGATATACCCTCCGAGTGTAAATTCGTCATGAAAAAGCTGCTCACAAAAAAATGTACATATACACCATTCGGAGTTGGCATAAAACTTTTGGTACACCCAATTCGTTGGAAAAAAAATTTAGAAATACTTCCTAGCTAAAGAAAGTGAGAGTTGTATTTCGTGCCAGTGTTTTAAGTACATATATGTATTATATTTATTTTTGAAGTTAACTTCTTAGGCGGCGATACAGACTTTTTATGGAGAGTGAAATTTTAAAAAGGAAATAGCAGGTACACTTCCGTTGCACGGAAATAGCAAACAGGAAACAGGAAACAGCAAAAGATAAAAACGTTTACCCGGCTTTCCCCTGAATGTTTTGGACGATATTGGTATCAAATAGAGCTCTAGATACCCGGGTATCGAACATTTCGAATTGATCGTTTTTGTTTGAAGCCCGTTTGTTGTTCAAATGCCCGTACAAACATTCAAGCATTCGAGCTTACAAACAAAAAAAAATATGTATCGAAAAAGCAAAAATAAAAACAACTACATATGAAGAAGAAAAAAAATAATAAACAAAAGAAAAAAACAAACTTCAAAATGCCCGAATTGTTCAAATGCCCGTACAAACATACGGGTAATAAACAAACAAACGACTGTGCGAGCATTTGAACAACATTTGTTGAAATCATAATCGGTACACATCTATGTAAAAGCCCTGCTCAACACCTTTCGTTTGATGCCAGGGATGGAATATATGAGTTATTTTTGAAATTTCAACTCAAAAAGTCAATAGGAAAGAGTTAATATTTTTAATAGGGCTCTAGATACCCGGGTATCGAGCAATTCGATCTGATCGTTTTTGTTTGAAGCCCGTTTGTTGTTCAAATGCCCGTACAAACATACGGGTAATAAACAAACAAACTGTTCGAGCATTTGAACATTTGTTCGGGCTACTCGAAAATGTTCAAAAAAATAATAATAAGAAGTTAATTTCTATGTAAGCATATTATTTAAAAGAGTCTAAATCTTTTCTTGTGCTATCTATTAATTGATTTTTTGTTCAACTGCCTAAAAGTAAAAAAAAAGAGCAACAATACTTTACTACTTCATGGAAGAGAAATTGTGATCATGTCAAATATCTTTGCGCACATAAAAGTTTTACATTGTAGCAAAAAAGTAACTGATATTTATTTTTCTTTTCATACATATCGACGCTTCCAAACAAAACTGTACTAAGTCTGAAAACTGTGTTTTGCAGGGGAAGCTCTCAAAGTTTAAATTCGATATCAAACTTCATTTCTGCGCTAAGTATATTTTCGCTTGTAACTTCTGTTTGGATTGAACGATCAACACCAAAACTCGACAAATACAAAGTTAGTGTACGCTTTATATAAAATTGTAAGAAAAAATAAAAATGTGCTACGTGGTTTTTCATGGCAAGCTCTTAAAATTTTTATTCTGTAAAAATCTCGAATTGTATTATATATACACTTTTGCTTATAACTTTTGATTGGATTGTCTGATTGATACCAAAATTAGACAGCATATAAATTAAGACACGTAGTACTTGAAAGCGACAAAAACAGGAAAATGCACTAAGTCGACTTAGTACAGTATTGTTTGGAAGCGTCGATATGTATATTTTAATTATATAAATTTGCATAACGATAAGCTACACATGTTATATACATAAATACGTACGTACAATATAATGTTTACATATGTACATATTATGTACATGCATAAGCCTATGTTAATCAATCCATAACGAATTTTTAGTTTTATTATAAACTACCGAAACTCGATATTATATTGCTCAACTCGAATATATATATATATATATCTATTTATATAACATTTATGTTAACTAATTTATTTATGATAGTCATTTTATATATAATCTTACATATGTACATTAGACCGTCTCGCCTTATATGGACCAAAAAAAAGTCCACCGTACTGTATAAAAAGGGGCCAAAATAACCCCTTCTTAGCGGTGCTAGATGGTTAAAATGTTCTAGAAAATTATTCGGCATAAAATTTCAGTAGGTCACTTCAGAAAATATCTTTGTAAAATTAACCTAAAAGACCACGGGAAGCGAAAAACTTATATTCCTCGGAATGTTAAAAGTGCTATATATTTCCGGTTCTACTGAACCGATCGAAATACTTCTTTTGCAAAAGATTAATGCTTTTTGACGACGTTTAACATGCCGGCAAAAAAAAAAGTTATATTAAGATGGTATAAACTTAGAACTGGGTGGAAGTGACCCCAATTGCGCACATAGGGCTAATACAATTATAAATTTGAAACCCTCCTCTCAAGTAGTGATGGGCGAGTCCGAGATATTTAGACAATCGAGAGAATCGCCATCGTTGCAAAATCACAATCGAGTCAAAAGTTGACTCGCTCCTCGACAACACAATCGAGATGTTTTGCGATTGTTCCGAGTCGGCGAGTCGGAGGTTGTTTCGATGACATCTCGACTACACAAGCGAGATGTTTTTGCGATTGTTCCGAGTCGGCGGGCCGGCTGTTGTTTTGATGATATGTTTTAATTGATAAAATAAACTGAATGAGGTTTGTTGATAAAGAAAGTAGGATTTTTAATGGAAGTGAGGCAAATACATAAATAAATTAACCAAATTGAAAAATATGCTATACATAGACGCTGCATTATTGCAATCACAACTAAACAGTGTCGTGCATAATAATAATAATTAATTATTAAAACATTAATAAATTTTCTGAAGTGAGACGCTTATGAAACAAATGAATTTTACGAGTAGCAACAACGGCAATAGATTTGTACCACTCTGTATGTTTTGTAAAGCAATTTTAATATTCAAGCGGCAACAACAATTATTATGTATTTTTTGCAGCGAGTCCGAGATGTTGTAGGGTTGCTTTGAAAACGAGAGGAATCGTTCGCGAGTCCGAGATGTTTTAGCGATTGTTTCGACTGACGGCCATTTACGACTTGACTCGAATAAGAATGAAAACCATCGAGAGCATTCGAGATGTTTCAACAATCGAGAGAATCGAATAAAACATCTCGGACTCGCCCATCACTACTCTCAAGCCAAAGAGATTGGTGTACCCAATTTAGAAATCGCACCATAAATACCGAAGATATGGAAATAAAAATAATTTTAGCGACATCTAGCGGCATCCAAAAAAAAAAAAACAATAAAAATTTTTTTCCAGAAATGTTTTCGAAAAGGAAATCATATGGAGGGGCGTACGGCCAACTTTTTTTTGCGAAACGCTCTAATGTACATACATACATACATATGTATACATTTATTTCTCTTCTTTTTTATTATAAACATTATTTAACTCAATGTTTTAATTTTTTCTATCTAGTAAGAAAACAAGTTTTCCACATCAATGTAAAATTATGTATGTTCAGACATGCCAAATTAATTGATTCAATTAAACTTTAAATGCACAAATAAACATTTTCATCAATATACCGTTAGCTAACTAAACACAGCTTGCTATTAGAGTTGCCTTGAATACTTTATTCAATTTTAAGTTGTTGTTTGTATAATTAATGCAGCTTAATTATGGCTCTTAATTGCTGTAAGGCTCTTAATAGCCAATAAAGAGCATGTCTGAACATCGCATAAAACCTAAGCTCAATTTTTTCATTTGTAATATTGAACCTAATAGCTAGCTGAGGGTACAAAGTGTCTAAGTGCGTTTTTTTTTTCAACTTTACAAGGGGGACAAAAAACCAAAAAGGAAAAATGTCTAAATGAAAAAAAGAAATTTACTGTTCGTGTAAATATTTTGCACTTAACCAATTTTCCGCGCCTTTTGCACTTAGCCAATTTGCGTATCACTGAATAACAACGAGTAGAAATATAAAAAGTATGACAGAGCTCTTTAGTGTGGTGCTTATTTAATTTTACTAGCGTTTTACATAAAAATATCATTTTTTTGATAAAAGCGTACTTAGCCACTTTGCACGTTAAGCTAACGTAATGCCATTATAGATATTTTAACTTTTTTTCTTTATTTTCTGCACTCACGCACAAGTGTTTGGTGTTGAAGTAAATGCTTTTCTTTATGTATTTGCGAATTATGAAACGGGCTTGAATAAATATTTTTGATAACTCTACATACAAACATACAGATACATACCCTGCAAAAAATGCGATTAATCGGGGACGTGTCCGTGATCAATCGCAAGGGAGTATTCGACTAATACAAGTTTACATCCCTTTATATGGAGTCATATATATAATACTTCTATATTGCTAACAACCTATCTACTCAATGTGTTTCAGTTCTGGTCGCGCTGAACTCGTTTCTCACTGCATATGTAATTTGTGCGCATGCGTCAACACAAGCAAAAGTCGTATATGTGAATATATGTCACACACACATTTATAAAATTGTAGTAGCATTACAAAAAAAAACAGAAGGGGGACTAAAAGGGGTCGTTATTCCCTTCATATAAAACTTTCATGGTCGTTATAAAAACACAAAGCAGTAGATTAAACAATGAAATGCCAATCTTTCGAAAACAAAATTGTACACATGTATTTATTATTTCAACGTAGTTCACAACCAAATAACTTATGTATGCATACCTACATGCTAAAAATAAGGCAGATAATTTATATTTTCGTAACTTAAATAAAGTCACAATATATATATCGTCGTTTAAATTTCATAACCGCCTAAGTGAAATTGCTAACCGCCTAAGCGGCACCTGTGCCAAAAATAAAATTTGCCAATAATTCAATATGTTCCTACTTCTATACGAAGTTGATACTTTAGTCAACAAAATGATATACATAACTATTTAAATTTAAGTTTATACGCAGAAATAAGTTTGAAATGAAGGAGTTTTATGCTCTTCTGTAAAATTAATTCTCATTTACTTCAATAATATCATAACGTAGGATAGGCGGTTATACACAGCGACTATTCTTGTTTTCTGCGGTGGCGATAAATTCATACATACGTACATTCAACAACGAAGAATGCCTCACACAAATTTACGAATGCAAAAGAATATTCGCGAGCGTTCAATGAGCGCCATCGGTGAAATTCATTTTATGCGCTCGTGAGCGTCCAATGAGCGCTCTTTGAAAATTCATTTTTATTCATGCATATGTATGTAGGTACATATATTCATACCCATATCTTTGTTAAATAAAATACCTACCTACATATGTATTTCATAGTATCAAATTTTTCTGTAGTCCCCCTTGTCTTTGAAAAGAAATGTTTAACGACACCCATGGAATCTTGCTTCCCTTTCTTACAGTATATCGTTACTGTGAAGTTTGACCAACAAAACAATTGAATAGTAGCAATATAGAAGTATTATATATATGTATGGAGTGAATTGATCGCATTTGTTCGAGCATATCCTATGAAGAGGCTAATTGTTCAACTTGTATACCCGAACGCGTACCAATATAGATTAATCACTAACATACCGAACGGGTACAAATGTAGATCAATCGCTTTCAGCACGAACGGGCACTAATGTAGATTTTTCCAAGTTGTTAGCCAAGGCAATTTTTAATAACAATCCTTAAAAAATTCTAAATGCTCATGCATATTTAAATAATGATTATATAATGTTTGCCTTTTGTAAAAAAAATCCCAATAAATAAATAAAAAAAAATTGTGTTTTGAGTATACATTATACGAGCGTAATGTAAAGGATTTTTTCATAGGATATTTTAGGCAACATTTTGTTAAAATTATTATTCATCGCTGTTATTAAAAGAAAGGGTGTTCAATTCGTTTTACCGGTTGTTCTACAATTTTTTTTAAATACATTGCATATTTTTGTAAAATTTCTACATTTAAGGAATCTAGATTTGTTCCCCTTCGGGATGAAAGCGATTAATCTACATTTATACCCGTTCGGGAACAATTGGTCTACAATTAGTCTACATTTATACCCGTACGGGAACAATCGGGGACTAATTGTGGGCCGATTTTTCTCGAAAGAGGTCAATCCGGAATAAATCTATGTATATCGGGATTAATCGCACATTTTTTTGCAGGGTATGTTCATATATGTATGTACATATATGTATGTATAAAAGAAATTAATACGGAAATGTAATAATCAAATAAAGATCAAATAAAAACAAAATAAGTGCTGCAAATCTGTAAACTAGTTTGAACTTTTGATACATTTTAGGGTATACATACATATGTATGTATGTACATCAGGATATTTCACTTTTAGGCGATATATGAGTATCTACCTAGTCCACTTTCAAGCAGGGCTACATATACGGGCTTTTTACGATTTTAGGTTTTTGATGGATTGTGTAACAGTATTAGAGATGTACATATGTATATTGTCCATTAAGAATTTATTGCAAATTCCTTTCGATTTTATTTATACTCGTACACTTTCAACAGTCTCTAACTGAAAAAAATGACTCATACGCCTAGGCACACATTGGTGTCGCCTCATATAAGGGGTGCTCAAAATTTGAAACCGTTTTATTTCCATCAGCCTCGCTTGACCTATGCTATAAGAGTAAATTTTAAGCGTCTTAACCCATTAATGGCAACGTTTGAACCCACTGATGACTTTGTTTGGAAGAATTATTACATTATTCTTCTTGTTCTTAATTGGCGCGTAACCGTCTCGACGATTTTGGCCAAGCCCAATAATGCGCGCCATTCATTGCTATTTCATGGTGAATTATCATTAGAATCTGAGTCACACTTGATACTCTATTGTGACTAAACTGCTAGTCTCCGAGATAGTTTTTTTTTTTAAACTCATCTCTGTTTTTCAGTAAATAAAAAAAATATATATGTAGATATTTGACTTACGTATGTTACAAGTGCGACTACAAAAAGTGTTATTACAATATCTTAAACTAATTAAAAAGGAAAAAAAACTATAACAAATCTTCTTTACTTTTCATTCCAAATCATTTTCTAATCAATTATCTTCATCATCGCTTGTCGTTTCGGCAAACCATCTCAAAACACGCAACATTGTTCGCGCCGAATAAATACAAAACGGATATTCATCATAGCAAAGATCGTAGGAAGAGGCGGAGGAGGAGGATGAGAAGAATGAGACGCCGCCACGCAACACCAATCCCTTACTGAAGGCGCGTTGAATTGGTACTGGCGCCGCGGCCACAGTCGCTTCGACGAACTCGATTAATAACTTCGCTTCGTGCGAATGTTGCTCGGCACCCGCCGCTAATTGGCAGATCAGCGATTGTAGACATTCGAAAGGATCGCGCGATAAAATACGTTTCCAATCGATATTGAATGTGGTAGTGGTGGTGGTGGTGCTGCTGCTGCTGCTGGTCTGAATGTTTTGTGTATTTCTCGATATCCGTTGTGGCTGTGGATCATTGATCGCTTGCTCTCTTACGTAATACCAACTGGACTCCGCGGTGGAAGTGCTGCGCTTGCCACGCGCTAAAACATTGCTAGCACTGGCAAAAGCACGCGCAGCCATAGCGACAGGTTGACGAATTTTATCGTAGTCCTGAGCGAGCAGATGCAGCATATACATGGCGCCCAAGCCGATGGCCCCGAGTAGAACGAGTCTAATGAAATGGAAACTAAAGAAAATTAGTTATAAAAGTCTTGCAATGGATGCACTGGGAAACGTACTGTATGTATATATGTATGCTATTAGGGTGATCCTTAAAAATATCAAATTAACTATTTCAAGCCCTTAATAGGTAATATAAAGATAAAAAAATGTATTTTTTTTTCATCGAACATTTCCTACCTACATTTAAAGACCACCCTAATGTATGTAAATAGGATTGTTTATCCGAGGTGTATCCCAGCAAACATTCTTGGCGCCCTTGTAATTTTGGAGTCCGATATGAATCCGAAATATGTATGTACATATCGTCGTACCATACGAAAACTAACATATTTAAAATTTCTGGCGAAAGCTATCAATAAAAAAATTCTGTACGAAAAGTAACAAGTTCGACTTTTGGCCGAGGAAAAATAACAAAATCGAATTTTGGCTGACGAAAAGTATCAGCAATTATATACTGTTTTTACATTAAAATTGTTGTTGTTTAATCGAAATTGATAGTTTTCGTCAGCCAAAAGTCGAACTTGTTACTTTTCGTCAGCCAAAAGTCGATTTTGTTATTTTTCGTCGGCCAAAAGTCGAACTTGTTATTTTTCGTCAGCCACAAAAAATATGATGTTAGTTTTCGTATGGTACGACGATATGAACATGAGCTTCAAATTTTGGAGTCCGATATGAATCCGAAATATGTGTGAAATATGAGCTTAGTAAATTTTATATATATATATATATATATATATATATATATATATATATATATATATATATATTATATATATATATATATATATATACTAGCTGACCCGGCAAACTTCGCTCTGCCCAAAATAGATTTTTTTATTAATTTCATTTTAAAAATTGTTATTACTCCGGTATTATTTTTAATGGCCGCTGTGGTGCAGTGGGTAGAGTGCTCGCCTGCTATACCAGAGGTCTCGGGTTCAAACCACGGTCCGAGCAAAACACCAAAACAATTTTTCTATTAGTAAAAATCCAATTATTGGGTTTTTTAAGAGCAGCGGTCACCTTTCGGCAGTGGGCGGCATACCCTCCGAGAGTATTTCTGCCATGAAAAAGCTTCTCACAAAAAATGCTTTCGTCGTTCGGAGCCGGCATAAAACTGTAGGTCCACCCAATTAGTAGGGAAAAACAAAAAGGAGCACACCTCGAATTGGGAGAGAAGCTCGGCAATAAAACTCGTCAGAGTTATAATAGCGCCATTGTATTATATATTATTATTTTTAATAGAAACTTAACGATTTTTCACTACTTCATTGTGTATACAACTTCAAAAATATATAATTTTTTTTAGTATTCAGTTTAAGGCTACACGATACACAACATTTTTAGTTTTCTGTTCCGGATATTTATTTTCACTGAGTAAGTAAGAGGATTGATATAGTATACCTCCATAATGGTTTTCAGGCCCCTCCCCCAAACCTTTTAGATATATTCAGCCTCAAAAGTTTAGTACGTATGGGAGGTGCAATGCCCCATTTTTCGATAAATCTTTTTTTTTGGGTGAACATGGTATTGATATCGTATATCTGCATAGTGATTTCTATGTACATGCCATGAACGCTTTTAAGGATATTTAGCCTTAAAAATTAAGAGCGCATGGGAGGTGCCACGCCCCCTTTTCCCAAAACTACTGTTTTTTTTCATAAGCAAGCTATTGATATCGTTAATCTCCTGATCAATTTTCAGGTCCCAACCTTAAACGCTTTTATAGATATCCAGCTTGAAAAATTAAGTTTGTATGGGAGGTGCGACGCCCCCTTTTCCGATAACCTACACTTTTATGCGCAAAAATTGTTTTGATATCATATAGCTCTGTACCAATTTCCAGGTCCCTGACTTAAATCCTTTTAAAGATATTCAGCTTAAAAAATTAAGTGTTGTAGGGAGGAGCCACGCCCCCTTTTCGTATAACTCCTATTATTTTGCGTTAATATGGAATTGTTATCGTTTATCTCCACACCAATTTCCAAGTCCCTAGCGTAAACAATTTTAGAGATATTCAGCATGAAAAAATAAGTTTGTATGGGAGGTGCCACGCCCCTTTTTCCGATAACCCCCACTTATATGCGTGGGAATGGTTTTGATATCATTTAGCTCTATACCAATTTTCAGCTCCCTACCTTGAACAGTTTTAGAGATAATCAGCTTTAAAAATTAAGATTGTATGGGAGGTGCCACGCCCACTTTTCTGACAACCCCCACCCCTTTTCTGAGTGAGAAGGGTTTTGATATCACCTACCTTTATACCAATTTTCAGTTCGCTACCTTGAACTGTTTTAGAGATAATCAGCTTTAAAAATTAAGGTTGTATGGGAGGTGCCACGCCCCCTTTTCTGATAACCCCCACTTTTCTGAGTGAGAAGGGTTTTGATATCACCTACCTCTATACCAATTTTCAGCTCCCTACCTTGAACTGTTTTAGAGATAATCAGCTTTAAAAATTAAGGTTGTATGGGAGGTGCCACGCCCCCCTAACATTTTTAAATTTTTTCTTCGACTAAACCTTGGCGGGGAACAACAAACAAACCCCGCTAAGGAAGTATTTGATTTGGTTCAGCTGTTTTCAAGTTTTAGCGTTACGATTAAATACCAAATCATTTTTATATATATATATATTTGTTTTTTAAAATGATAATTGTAATTCCTAGATGCTCTTTCGAAAAATGGGAAGTGTAAAAGTAGCACTAAAATTCAATATACCTAATGTTTAATGTTCCACTATATGATGGCGTTGGATCGAATTTTACGATGATTTCAGATTCAAATCCGGAGAAGAATGTAAAATAGACAACTCTTTATAGCAAGCAGTGCAAGCGAAAAAGGTATCACAATGAGAGAACAAGCGGGGTTGAATGGAAAGAGAATAAAGAGAACTGGATCAGAGGAAGGAAATTACAAAATTTGGTTTTACTAGTCATAAATGAAGGAAAAAAAGATTCAGAAATACGGTAAGTCTTTTATTACTCTTATTCAGGCTCATATCGACGCCTGACTAAAATATAACCCTATTTCGGACATTGTTTCAAAAACGCCCTACTTCAGAATTTGTTTTAAAAACGCCCAGTTTCAGATTTTTCTTCAATAACGTCCCATTTCAGAATTTGCTTCAATAACATCCTATTTAAGAAATTAATCCAAAAACGCTCTATCTCAGAAAAATATGTATGAAATTTTATCTGAAATGGGGTGTTTTTGAAAACTATTTTGAAATAGGGCGTCATTGAAACAAATTCGGAAATAGGACATTATTGAAGAAATTTTTGAAATAGGGTGATCTTTTACTCAGACGTCGATATGATGTATAAAATTAAGCTCATACGACGACTACCTTAAGAAACATACATTTCGACTACAAAATGAGCTCATAATGAGTATGAACGCTCCGATTTAGGATTCCTTTCTGACTCTTTTATGACTCCGCATGTTTGCTGGGCTGTAGCACACATATGTCTCGCCTTATATGTTACCCACAAAAAGAGTCCACTTCAGAAGCGCTCAGAGTGCTCCGAAAAAAAACAGCGAAGCTCTTCTTTCTCACTGCCAATAGCGCTGAATTTAACATTGGCATGTCATTGCGATGAAGCGCTTCCCTCTCGCTTCCATAAATGTGCTTTAGAAACGCTTCGTTCTAGTGTAAATTTTGATTTCAAAAAATTCGTGATTCCAATTGCCTTCTCAAAGAGCTACAAAAGAGCGCATTCAAACCAGCACTTAAGATATAAGAGGGGAGCGCTTCATATTCGCATCTTCTACGAAGCGCATACATATTTCCGATTGGGTACATATCGCAACCATAAATCAAGGCTGCACAACGATATCAACAAAAATATTTTGTTTTGTTGAATATCAAATAAAAATTAACAAAAAAGTTTTGTTTTGTTGAATATCAAATAAAAATTATTGAAATTATTTCGTTTCGTTGATTATCAAAAAAAAATTATCAAAATTATTTTGTTTCGTTGGTTATCAAAAACAAAATAATAATAAAAATTTGTTTCGGGCTTACGGCTTCATTTTACTTTGAATTTTTATTAACGTTATTTTTTTTGATAATTTTTTTTGTTGGATACCGAAACAAAATTTTTTCAATATTTGTTTTTTGATAATCAACAAAACGAAATTTTTTTCATAACTTTTTTTGATAATTATCAAAACAGTATTTTTTTGTTCAGCACTTAACGTTAAAATTTTTCAAAGTTGAATTGAAAACAAAATATTTTTTTGGTTATTGATAAAAAATAACGTTAATGTGCAGCCCTGCCATAAATCATAAAGTTACACAACTCAAAATTCAAAAATTTTCAGGAGAGTAAAAAAACGTTTTCTTTACAAGCAATGAAATCGCACATTTTATGCAATAGGGTTTTAACTCGAAATTTTCGATTTCTGAGATTTTTCAATGACTGGGTCATGCCTTTGAGTCTAGTCTTATAAAATACTCAAAAAGATAAAAAATTGCGGAAATAGAAGTGATTTTCTAGTTAGCCGTAGAAGTAAACTCTTTGAAATTATAAAAGTTTGTTTGCATTTTCCCAAAGAAATTTTTTTTGAGTTAAATCCCTATTGAATAAAACGTGCGATATGGAAAAAGGCCACATATAATGGCCATTTTTCTGTCAAAAGAGCCCTTGATTGAAAAGTTCTATTGGCAGTCGCTAGAGATATGTTTTATGCACCAGTTTTTGGAAAAAATCGATTTCAAAAAATTTTGAGTTGTGTCACTTTATGTTTCAGGGTGCGATATGTATGCACATTATTCACTTGGAGCCACTAGGCGTATGAGCAACATTCCAATTCACTTTGCAGTATGTCTGATTCGAATTATAAATCGTTATTACATCGTCAACAACTCAATATGAACAAAGCTGAAGCTTGATTGAAGTTAAAAAAGTTGAAATTAAATGCTCAAGTCCAAAGCACAGCTCAAATTTACTTAAGTATGTTACAAATTTCACAACATTGAAATTAATTAAAAATTTAAATCGTTATTTTATTCAAAAAATCACCACTTTTGTCAGCTTTACACATTTTTTATTGCATGCGCATGTGTACACAAATTCAGCCATTCAGCCATGCAACCATTAAACTATGTATGCGCATGTTCATGTATGAACACATACGGGTACTCGTACACACTCATATAAGCGCAATAAATGTTGATTATCATTGCACATCATTAAAATTTAATTACTCACCTAAACATTTTGTGATTTCCCTTGTATGAAAGTGCGAAAATGCTTTTATGCTAACGTACGTATAAATATCGCAAATCAATCACTTATGCATGTGCATATCTACACATACATATAGGCTATTACATATGTATGTATGTATGTATAGTTTTTAAGCGGTTTAAAAGAAATTGATTTTGCGCAACTTGATGCCAGAGCATCCGAACGGAAAATGAAATTGAAAATTAAGTTTCCTGCGCTGCGCATTCAAATCTTTGGCGAATTAAATAAATACATACATAGTTGAATATGTATGTATGTAAGTACCTGCATAAATGGGAAATATGTAAGCATGCCAGCTTACAAGTGAAGCAAGACTTTTGGGTGAAAATTCGACAAAATCGTCACAGTTGTGCAGGTTTTGCTATTGATACCGGTTGTTACATACTCCTTCGTATATGTATGTATGTATGTATACATTGGCGCACTCAAGGGGGGGGGGGGTTTGGGGTTAAAACCCCCCCCAAAATTTGACAACACCATAAAAAAAATGTTATAAAAGATGGTACATGCACAAATATTTGTGTTAATACATGTTGTAAAATCCATGAATATTCGCGGATATACCTTGCTAATGTTTGTCAACAACAGTTGTAGTAGTAGTTCCTACTGATTATGTTCATAAACAAGCAGTGTAAAGACATTTCCCTAAAACTATGCTGTGGATATTAGCTGACGTTTGTTAAAATCAGCTGTACTAGTTCACAGAGTATTATAGTTTTAATCGCATAACGGTGGATTGTAACAGAATCAAATAATCGAGATAGATATAGACTTACATATATCAAAATGATCAGGGTGAAAAGAGAAATCGATTGAGCCATGTCCGTCCGTCTGTAAACACTCTAACTCGCGCAAAAATTGAGATATTTTGGTGAAATTTGGAATGCAAGTTGGTATCGATACTGGGACGGTTGGTATTGAAAATGGGCGAAATCGGACCACTTATTAAGGGGAAACCAGTGAAAGTTTTATAGGTCATAACTCAGAAACCATAGCAGATATATCGACGAAATTTGGTACGCATAATTTACTTAGGAAAATGTTTGGACAAAAAATTGCCAAAATCGATTGACGACCACGCCCAAATTTATATATGGGAACTATTAAGGGGCCTAATAAAAATATTTTAAGCGATATCTTTGTCAAATATAAAGATATGTCATTGAAATTTTGTGTCATGAATCCAACTATAGACATAAAACAAAAAATAGAAAAATGTTGGAAAATAGGTGTGGCACCGCCTCTTTTCAGACAAAGGAATCTACGAGATTTCGGAATCCATAACTCTACAAATAATTGAGATGTTATGACGAAAATCAGTTTGTACCAGGGACGTAACGGTTATAAGAGAAATTGGGTAAAAGTCATATTTAACCATTATCATGAGAAAAAAAATTTTTTGGTCCTTAATAACCATTATAAAAACAAAAAAACCGTTTTGGGACTGAATACCCGTTATGGCAACCAGAAAAGTGTTTTGGGCTTGAATAACCGTTATGGCATCCAAAAAACTGTTTTGGGCCTGAATAACCGTTATTCAGATTTTTTTTTTTTGTCAGCAATAAAAATCAAGCCTATTTATTTGTCAATATTTCTGGACGATATTGGTATCAAACGAAAGGAGTTGAGCAGGGATTGTAGCTCTGATTACTTCTTTTCATTTTATACCAATATTGCTTAAAACATTCCAGGGCATCCGGGTCCACTTTTTACCCATAACTGGGAACCCGACCTACGAATCTTAACAAATACACCGCTATGTAAAAGCCCTGCTCAACACCTTTCATTTGATACCAATATCGTCCAGAAATATTGACAAATAAATAGGCTTGATTTTTATTGCTGACCAAAAAAGAATAAAAATCTGAATAACGGTTATTCAGGCCCAAAAGAGTTTTTTGGTTGCCATAACGGTTATTCAAGCCCAAAACACTTTTTTGGCCCAAAAAGGTTTTTTGGTTTTTATAATGGTTATTAAGGATCAAAAGAAGATAAAGGTTATTTTTGCGTAACCTTTTCACCACACAAAAAAAAATAACCGTTATTTTCGGTCCCTGGTTTGTACGCTTTAATAACTTGTGGTAATACATGCTCAAAAATTTAGTGAATTCGGTTTATGACCACGCCTACTTTTTAACAAATATATTTCTGGAAAACCCTTTGGAATTTATAACGTGACATCTTTGTAATTAGAAGTCATAAAGGGTTGCGCTTGGAGATTCGAGAGGAAAGTTCTTCGGAGGATTTATGGACCTTTGCGCGTTGGCGAGGGCGAGTATCGACGGAGATTTAACAATGAGCTGTACGCAGACATCGATATTGTTCAGCGAATAAAGATCCAGCGGCTCTGCTGGGCAGATCATGTCGTGAGAATGGACGAAGGTGCTCCGGCCAAGAAAGCAATTCTGTCGAAACCCGCTGATCACAGAAGAAAAGGGAGACCTCCACTGCGTTGGGAAGATCAGGTGGACAGTGATGCTGGCTCCCTAGGTATTCCCAAATGGCGCCACGCTGCACAAAACAGAAATAGCTGGCGCGCTATATTGGATTCGGCAAAAATCGTCTACGTGCCAATTAAGTAAGTAAGTATAAAGGGTTGCAAGTTTTCACTAACAAGATTATTTATATGCTTAGTTGGATTATTGATACAAATTTTGAAAATGGGCGTGGCTGCGCCCATAAAGAGAAAGTACAATGAAATGGGATTTAAAAGGTGCCTTTGTTTAATGTGTGCATACGTAGGTCCACTCCCCAAACATAAATTTAAGTAAAAATTGTCTGGACGAGTTTTAAGTATTTTTTTAATTTTCCGTTGGATATTGAAAACCCCCCCAAAATATTTTTCTGTGTGCGCCACTGTATGTATATGTATATGATTACATATTTATTTTTTTATTCACATCAACATATTGAACACCTAAAAATGAAATGAAAACACGCGGGAAGCATAACGGTATGTTATTTTTAAATTTCTTTTCTTTTTTGCAATTAGTTGCCTTGCTTGCTTTGACCAAAAATTAACTTGTTCGCGCATGATTGTGCGTAATAGTTTTCTTGTTTTTTTTTTGCAAAAATCTCTTACATATGCACATACATACATACACTGCAGTCAAAGGACTAACTAGTCAGCAAACATTGTAGTTAATTAAATATAGCTCTGGTGTGAATAATAACTAGTCAACAAAGTTGTATGATGTTGATGCGAAGGCTGGCCTTTGCCATTTAGTAGGACATCACCGTTTTAAAATTACCAGTTGCTAATATGGAAAATAGATATATGTATGGTCTTAAAAAGGAGTACGCTGGCAGCGCTGCTTCTGTTATGCATTCACTCTATTTGGTCCTAACTTTCTAATACTTATCTAGGCCTTATTTCGCATGGCGGATAAGCCTTTGGAATAAGGTGTGCTCTCAGAGAGAGAGAGTACTCCTTATGGCCTGATGACATCAACCCAGGAAAATCAGCCTTATTTCAAGCCTTACACCACATTTAAGCCTTACAAATTTGCTACCCTTATGATTTTCAGGCCTTATTTCGTAAGTGTTTAAATCTGCTGTTTTAATTCTTAAATAAGGTGAGGACTTGCTGAGCTGTATGTCCAATTAGTTATACCGTCGCTCCGGAAGAAGAAAGACGCATGTCAGTAATTTGTCGACGAAAAAAGGCGCATTAAAAATATGTCGACGAAGATAGACGCATTAAAAAATATTTCGACGAACAGAGACGCATTATAAAATATTTCGACGAAGAAAGACGCATTAGCATTAATATTGACGAAGAAAAATAAAAAATCGAATACGTCTTTCTTTCTTTCCCAAAAAAATATTTAAATGCGTCTTTCTTTATAGTAAAAAAAATAATGCGTCTTTCTTCGTTATCAAAAAAAATAGAGTTTCTTTCGAAAAATATTTTTAATGCGTGTTTCTTTGAAAGAAAAAAAGTTTACGTCTTTCTTCCTCAACAAAACAGTTTGCGTCTTTTTTCTTCTATAGCGACGATATGTATTACTACTAGTTTACAGCTACATATTTGATTTGACTGCAGGGTACATAACTATTTACGTATATTAGATGTAAGTTTATTTTGTTTTTCATTTTGCACAAGTGCACCAACACCCTAGTCACGTTATGCCGGGCATAGCCGCGCACAGTCATACATACATACACACATATATTTATGCATGTAAGCTTTAAGATCCCTGCAAAAAATGTGATTAATCCGGGACGTGTCCGGGATCAATCGCAAGGGAGCATGCGACTAATACAATTTTACATCCCTTTATATGGAGTGAATTGATCGCATTTGTTCCAGCATGTCCTATGAAGAGACTAATTGTTCAACTTGTATACCCGAACGGGTACCAATTGTAGATTAATCACTAACATACCGAACGGGTACAAATGTAGATCAATCGCTTTCATCCCGAACGGGTACAAATGTAGATCAATCGCTTTCAGCACGAACGGGTACAAATGTAGATCAATCGCTTTCAGCACGAACGGGTACAAATGTAGATTTTTCCTTAAAAAATTGTAAATGTTCATGCATATTTAAATAAAGATTATATAATGGGTCATATTAATAAAAGCCAAGCATTTGCTTTTGCTTAAGATTTCAGGCCTTTTACTAAAATTTTTAAATTTGGTTCAAATAAATTAATGTCAAATTTCCGAAATCTTGAGTAAAAGCATTTGCTTGGTTTTTATTAATATGGCCCAATGTTTTACTTTTGTAAAAAAATCTCAATAAATAAATTAAAAAAATTGTATGTTTTGAGTATGCATTATATGAGCGTAATGTAAAGGATTTTTTCATAGGATATTTTAGGCAACATTTTGTTAAAATAGTTATTAAAAAAGGGTGTTCAATTCGTTTTACCGGTTGTTCTACAATTTTTTAAATACATTGCATATTTTTGTAAAATGTCTACATTTAAGGAATCTAGATTTGTACCCGTTCGGAATGAAAGCGATTAATCTACATTTATAATTTATACCAGACCTGTTAAATTCCGATTAGGATTAGTAATCAATTAAATTGTTTTGTTTTTTAATTGGTAATCATTATTTTAATTCTTTTGCAGAAAAAAAGTAATTTTAATGATTACCATTAAAAAAATCAAAAAAAAAATCAAAAAAAATCAAAAATAATCATAAAAAATCAAAAATAATCAAAATAATTTTTTTTGATTGTTTTTGATTATTTTTGATTTTTTATGATTATTTTTGATTTTTTTTTGATTTTTTATGATTTTTTTTTTGATTTTTTTTTCATTTTGTTTGATTTTTTCAATATTGTTGTAAAGAAATTTGGATATGCATGCACATAAGTATTCAGGTAGGCATGCATGTTTGGTCAGAGAGGCATAAAGTTTGTTTGTACAAATGTATGTGAACGCATATTAAAGTACGTAACCCTGCAGTAAATATGGGGACAGGTGTATCCAAGTCATTGTGTACTCTACAGCGACAACTGCACTAATTAAAATGTCGACAAATTTAGAAGTACAAAATTTGTATAGACCTTGGCTCGTTCGAAGTTTTCCGTACTAGATACGGATACAAACCCTTCCTACACCTGGGGAAGGTTCATTTCTAGGTTCAGTATAAGGACAGGGAAGAGCGAATAAAGAATTCTGATTATGACAGAGATTATCTTTACGTAAATCTATTTGCAACATAGCAAATCGTCTACTGCTTTATTATGTAGTAGGCATGCGAAGACGAATACAAATTCCCAAATAATCATATTTGAGGAACAATGTCGGAACGTAAGTACGTAATATTTCTGCCTTTTAAAAGAATACAATAGGGCAATAACTAGGGCTGAAACGGTATGGCGTATGATGAACAATAAATACAACTTATATGAATTTAAGAATTTTTCCTTTTTGAAAAAATTGATGAAGTGTGAAACAGACAAAGGAAATACAACTGTGCTAATGGAGGAAGAGGAATACACCGCAAAAAAGGTCAACTAATCAAAGAAATGGGCTGCCGAGTGATGAGAAAAGACCCAACCGAAGAATACCAAATGGCAATAAAGCGTGCAATAAAACAAGCGAAAAATATAAGAGACAGCAAAGTAGCCTACACTCTCACAGCAATGAATCCATCTGCCCCATCACTGATCGCACGGCGAACTTTTTTTTTGCGATACGCTCTAATGTACATACATACATACGTATATTTTAAAGTAAAACTCCAAGCACATTTGATTGACTAACATAGAGTACAATTATAACAAAGTTTTTATACCCTTCTTTTTATACTCATATGAAATGGTGTTATAACTTTGAGCGGAAATGCAGAAGGAGGCATGACAGTTCCACCAAAATATAACCGCTATGATGACGATCATGAGCTGAATCGTTTAAGCCATGCCCATCAGTCCGTCTGTATAAACGCAAACTAATCCCTCATTTTTTGAGATATCTACTTGAAATTTGGTACTTGGGTGACTTCTTAAGAGAAATTGGACCACTATAACATATAGGTCCCATACAACGGATTGTTCAGATATAGACATTTTGGACTATAACATCTCCATAAATAACACACATAATTCACCGTATAAATTAATGAAAATGAGACTATGTATCGCTTCTTTTCCTCATTCATGAATGTCGTAAAGTCTCGATACAGTCGAAGACAGCCGCAATATTAGTTGCTTTTCATTGTATACCTAACTACGAGAACTTCTGTATTAAAGCCCAATTTATGAATTAGTACAATAGCGAATGTTACACTAAAATGTTTGATTTGGCCACTTTAAACAATTTTTCATAAAGATAAATAATTTGATATAAACGTGCATCGTACCATGTACGGTCAATGACAAATTAACAATAATTCCAAGCTTGTAAGATATGTATCAATGTGTATGCCTCTCTGCACAAATATACGAGGAGGAAGCATATAGAGCCCTTATCTTGTTAGTGTGGGACTTTAACCGCACTACACCACCTACGCTCATCGTATGGAACCCCCGGTACTACCATCAAGCTACCGTCGTGAGTCTGCCTTAAAAGGCTATATACATACCTGCATACGTACAAATGTGCATATTTATTTAAACGATATTGATAAAAATTAAAAAAAATCAAAAAAAAATCATAAAAAATCAAAAAAATCATAAATAATCAAAAATAATCAAAAACAATCAAAATAATTTTTTTTTGATTATTTTTGATTATTTTTGATTATTTATGATTATTTTTCTTTTTTTTTTGATTTTTTTATGATTTTTTTTAATATTTTGTTCATATATTTGAGCTTTGGCCACCATGAAAAATTCAAAACAAACTTTTTAAATTTTTCTTTTTCCTTTATTGGTCGATATTTCGGCTCCAATCTGGAGTCATCTTCAGGACTGAAAAACATATGTACATATATAAGTATTACATACATATATATATATATATATATATATAAGCATAAACAAAAATAAACTTACACAATTGTCTATGTTGGATCGACTGATCATATGCGCGAAAAACAAAGTTTAAAAAGGCGAATTCAGAGACATAAGAACATGAAAATATAAACAATTAAAAATACCGCAATTGTAAACAAAAATGCAAGAACAACAATACATAGCAAAACGAAGAGTAGGACATACATATATACATTTATATGTTTGCATAACACTGCAGCTTCCCTTTTTGTTATTGTCCGGAACACATTGGAAACAGGATGGGCTGAGAAACTGTGCACCAACAAATAACATATATATACATACATACATTACAAATTGTTGTTGCGCTGCAGAAGTAAATTCCGATAAACGTGTGCACAGTTGTCTGTGTCTGTTTTGAAGTTCATCCTTTTAGCATTAGGGGTGTTCACTATATGTAGCATTTCTAATGTAAAGCGCTTGTGGTAATGCTTCTCTTGTGCTAAAACGGCTGAACCGTCGAAATTTGGATAGTGTCCAGTGTTGCTACAATGGTATGACAAGGCCGTCTTATTGTCTGAAGATTCGTTCCGTAATTTAATATTTGACTTGTGAGCGGAAATCCTTGTCTTTAATTTTGATTTAGTTGTCCCAACATATACCTTTTCGCATAAGTGGGACCCGTCACCATTGCACGGAATTTTGTAAACTAAATTAGATTTCTCATTATTCGGAATCCTGTCCTTCGTATTGCTGTATGTACTTATGCGAAAAGGTATATGTTGGGACAACTAAATCAAAATTAAAGACAAGGATTTCCGCTCACAAGTCAAATATTAAATTACGGAACGAATCTTCAGACAATAAGACGGCCTTGTCATACCATTGTAGCAACACTGGACACTATCCAAATTTCGACGGTTCAGCCGTTTTAGCACAAGAGAAGCATTACCACAAGCGCTTTACATTAGAAATGCTACATATAGTGAACACCCCTAATGCTAAAAGGATGAACTTCAAAACAGACACAGACAACTGTGCACACGTTTATCGGAATTTACTTCTGCAGCGCAACAACAATTTGTAATGTATGTATGTATATATATGTTATTTGTTGGTGCACAGTTTCTCAGCCCATCCTGTTTCCAATGTGTTCCGGACAATAACAAAAAGGGAAGCTGCAGTGTTATGCAAACATATAAATGTATATATGTATGTCCTACTCTTCGTTTTGCTATGTATTGTTGTTCTTGCATTTTTGTTTACAATTGCGGTATTTTTAATTGTTTATATTTTCATGTTCTTATGTCTCTGAATTCGCCTTTTTAAACTTTGTTTTTCGCGCATATGATCAGTCGATCCAACATAGACAATTGTGTAAGTTTATTTTTGTTTATGCTTATATATATATATATATATATATGTATGTAATACTTATATATGTACATATGTTTTTCAGTCCTGAAGATGACTCCAGATTGGAGCCGAAATATCGACCAATAAAGGAAAAAGAAAAATTTAAAAAGTTTGTTTTGAATTTTTCATGGTGGCCAAAGCTCAAATATATGAACAAAATATTTTATACAAACGGCCAAATAATAAACTCATCTAAGATTTTTTTTAATGGTAATTGCAAAATAATCATTAAAATTTGAAAACAATGGGTAATCAATCATTAAATGGACAGTTGAAAAAATAATCAATTAAGCCGATAATCATTACGATTAATAATCATTATTTAACAGGTTTGATTTATACCAGTTCGGGATGAAAGCGATTAATCTATATTTATACCCGTTAGGGAACAATTGGTCTACAATTAGTCAACATTTATACCAAGGCTGCACAACGATATCAACAAAAATATTTTGTTTTGTTGAATATCAAATAAAAATTAACAAAAAAATTTTGGTTTTTTTGAATATCAAATAAAAATTATTGAAATTATTTCGTTTCGTTGATTATCAAAAAAAATTATCAAAATTATTTTGTTTCGTTGATCATCAAAAACAAAATAATAATAAAAAATTATTTCGGGCTTACGGCTTCATTTTACTTTGAATTTTTATTAACGTTATTTTTTTTGATAATTTTTTTTGTTGGCTACCGAAACAAAATTTTTTCAATATTTGTTTTTTGATAATCAACAAAACGAAATTTTTTTTCATAATTTTTTTTGATAATTATCAAAACAGTATTTTTTTGTTCAGCACTTAACGTTAAAATTTTTCAAATTTGAATTGAAAACAAAATATGTTTTCGGTTGATAAAAAATAACGTTAATGTGCAGCCCTGATTTATACCCGTACGGGAACAATCGGGGACTAATTGTGGACCGATTGTTCTCGAAAGAGATCAATCGAGGACAAATCTCTTTCGGGATTGATCGCACATTTTTTTGCAGGGATGCGAGTTAGTTGTGCAATGCTTACCAATTTCTTCTCTCTCTGGACTTACGTAATGTGTATGTATGTATGTACTCACAAGTACGATCTTAGCTTGACATTATTATAATCCAATCCACTTATCATTACCAAAAGAAATAGCTAAAAATATGCACACATACATATTTATAACCGAAATGGTATTGCATAAAAAGAAAATAAGATAAGTGTAAAAATTTAGTCTTAAGAAGCCTCTACCTACATAGTGAAATTTTGCAGTAAACAATTTTCTATGTCAGCAGGCCGCAATAAAAGAAAATGCATAAATATTTTCATTATAATATTTGTTTTTCCCTGAATTTCGCTGCAATTACTTATCCTTATAATTTGAAACCAGCCTAGTGCCAATTAAAACCATAACAATTGTAGAACTAAACTTCATATTACTCTGCCACTGCAACAAGTTACTGCAACATTAAAATGTTTAGCAACAATGCTTAACAACAATTCTTAGCAATAATGCTTAGCAATATGCAAATCTCGAAATGATACAAATGTATGGTTTTGAGTTCGTTAAATTAGTTGTTGTGATTTTAAAGAAAATAAGAAAATCATATACATATGTATTTCAATCGATTCAGTAGAACGGAAAATAAATCACATTTAACATTCCGAGGAGTATAAGTTTTTCGCTTCCTGTGGTCTTTTAGGTTCATTTTACAAAGATTTTTTCTGAAGAGACTCCTGCTGAATTTTTACGCCGAATAATTTTCTAAAACATTTTAACCAAAAATACCGAAGATATGAAAAGAATGAATTTTAGCGACATCTAGCGGCGTCCCAAAAAAAATAAAAATTTTTTCCAGATATGTTTTCGAAAGAGAAATCATATGGGGGGCGTACGGTGGACTTTTTTTTGGTCCAAATAAGGGTAGGCGGCCTAATGCACTATGTAATATTTATACTCCAGTATAACTTATAGGTAGGCTGACCATCCGTTCTGTTTTTTGAGGGACCGTTCTGTTTTTCAGAAGTCTGTCCCTCGTATTTTTGTTTTTTCGGAAAACCTCAAAATGTTCTGTTTTTTTCCTAGTGTCCCTCATTTGTCCCTCATTTATTTATTTTGGGGCATATTCATAGTCTTGATAAAAGCTGATTTTAAGTTAGTTAAAATCAATATTTTATTTTGACTATGAATAATCCCCTTTTTGTTTAAAATCTGTTTTATATTAAAAAGGTTGAGGTGGCAGCCCTTTTTCTCATCAGAATTTAAGTAGTTATCGATAATAACTACCATCCTCATTGACTATATGTTTGTTGGAATGAAATTTTTGTGGCTGCTGTGTGGCAAATTAGTTTGAAAGAAATTGGTAAATCGTATTAAAATTGATTTGTGGACATTAAATTAAGTTACCAAATTCTTTTTTATCGTAGCATTATGCTTGCTTTATTGTAGATACCTATAATTAAACTTGCAAATTTGTTTATTTTTGTTAAAACAAAAAGTCTGAAGAGAATGTGAATTACATACATATGTTTGTAAGCCTATTATTTGATGAAAAAATATTTTTTACGATTTGAAGTTTCATAATATAATATTCGTATTTATATCATTTGAAGTTTTGTCCCTCATTTTCGATTCATATTTATGGTCAGCCTACTTATAGGCATTTGTCACATAAAAAGTAATATGCATACATATCGCAGTTTAAGGGCCGTTTACTCAACCTCTGATTAACGCTAACCGGAGGACAAAGGTTCGGTTAAGCTATGGACTGCATTATCGGCCACATGTTAAATACATGGTTTGATGAAGTCGATAATGATGTTTAACCGAACTTTAACCGTGGTTAGCGTTAATCAGAGGTTGAGTAAACGGCCCTAAACATCGTAACCGCCTAGTAAAACTTTCATAGCCCCCTAACTGACATTTGTGCCAAAAATTAAAATTGAATTCCTAAGGCTCGACTTTACGATCTCAGAGCTGAAAAGGACATTAGAAGGAAATATTTAGCTTTCCGAGCTTCCTATAGATCAAATTTATTATAAAGATCGATAGAGCTGGGCACCAGGAATTAAACTTTAGCAAATCTCAATTTTGGCATATGTAAGCGGTTATGAAAGTTTCACTTAGGCGGTTATGAAGTTTAAACAACAATATGTATGTTTTTATAAGACCACAATGCCTAACAACACTAACAAATACTACATATGTACATAAGTGTTCGCTTGACCCACTATAAAATATGACGCAACTTTCGCGAAAACTTCAGTTATCAAAAACTCCTAGACTCGATTGGTTGCACAAAGGCAAACCAGCCGCCGCCAACCAAAGCTGCAGAAAAACTCGTAATATGTAAAGAAGAAACAATTTGCCGTGCCTGCTTTGCTCCTCAATCAACAATGGCAAGTGGATCAAACAGCGAAATGCATAAGAGAGTGTGTGCGCGTGTGTGTAAATGAAGTGAAAGTGAAATTGCATTTTCCACAACACAACACGGAAGTGAACTGTGCGCCTACAGTGGCGCCAAAGAGAGTGAGAAGTGGTGAAGAAGTTGAAAAAAAACCACTAACCAATATACATATGTACATAAGAAAAACGAAGAGAAATAAAAATAAAACCAAAAACAGTATCTAACACAATTCAAGTTTTTGGTTTTGCAAAACATTTTCATTGTGTCTGTTGTTTTTGTTGCTATTTTTCTGTGACACATCATGTTTTATACCGTTATATTTTTTACTACATTAATTTTACTCTTCCTCATTTGGGATGTTAAAAAGCCACCAAAATTTCCACCTGGACCCAAATGGTATCCGATTGTGGGTTGTGCACTGCAAATTTCACAGTTGCGTATGAAATGTGGCATGTTTTGTAAAGTCATCGATGAATTGGCCAAATATTATATAAATCCTTATGGTTTATATGGCTTGAAGATTGGCAAGGATAAAGTGGTGATTGCCTACTACAACGATACCATAAACGAAATGATGACCAATGAGGATCTCGATGGCAAACCCGATGGCATATTCTATCGTATGCGTACGTTCAATTCGAAGAAGGGCATTCTGGTCACAGACGAAGAACTGTGGGTGGATCAGCGCCGTTTCATATTGCGTCATCTCAAGGATTTCGGTTTTTCGCGCACCGGCATGGTGAATATCATACAACGTGAGGCGCAATATTTGCTGGAAGATTTGCGGGAATTGGTTGCTGCACACGGTGGCAAGCGTGCCCAAGTCTCGCTGCACGATCTGTTTAAGGTGAATGTATTGAATACGCTGTGGTCGATGATGGCCAGTAAGCGCTACGATCGCAAGAGCGAAGAGATCACCGATTTGCTGACTATGTTTTTTGAACTTTTCCAAAATGTCGATATGGTTGGTGCGCTCTTCAGTCACTTCCCATTCATACGCTACATTGCACCAAACTATTCCGGTTATAATGCTTTCGTGGAGAGTCATCAACGAATTTATGACTTTTTGCGCAAGGAAGTGGAGAATCATCGTCAAACATATAAAAATTACGATATGCCACGCGATCTAATGGATAGCTATCTGCGCGAATTGGACAATCCCAATCATGGTGAATTCTTTAGCGAGGAGCAATTGTTGGCCGTGTGTTTGGATATGTTTTTGGCCGGTTCGGAGACAACAAATAAGAGTTTGGGTTTCGCTTTCTTGCACATGGTACGCAATCCGACGATACAAGAGCGCGCTTTTGCCGAAATCAAAGAGATGATCGGCGTTGAACGGCTGCCCGAGTGGAGTGATCGCAGCAAATTGCCGTATTGTGAGGCGATCGTGTTGGAGGCGGTGCGCATGTTTATGGGCAATACATTTGGCATACCGCATCGTGCGCTGCGCGATACGCGTTTGAGCGGTTTTACAATACCCAAAGATACGATGGTGATTGCTTGTTTTCGTGGCATGCTTATGAATCCACACGACTTCCCCAATCCAAATGAATTCCAGCCGGAACGTTATCTAATTGAGGGCAAATTAAAAATACCCGCGGCTTATAATCCTTTCGGTTTTGGGCGTCATCGTTGTATGGGCGATATATTGGGTCGACAGAATATGTTCGTGTTTATAACGACGGTTTTGCAACATTTTCGTTTTGTAGCGTTGCCCGGCGAATTGCCCGATGATGAGCCGTTGGATGGTGCAACGGCAGCGGTGAAACCATTTGCAGCGTATGTTGTGCCGAGGCAGGAGCTTGTTGTAAATAATAATCGCATCGAAAATTGAATAGATAATGATTGTAACAATATACCTATCGCTGTTTAGATTTGGTAACCGCCTATGTGAAACTTTGATAACTGCCTAAGTGAGCCTTTCATAACGGCCTAAGTGAGACTTTCTTAACGGCCTAAGCGAAATTTCCCCCAAAATTTAGAGTTGAATTCCTAACACCCAACGCCACGACTTGAGAGCTGAAAAGCACATTCGAAGGAAATGCATATAGAGCTTTCCAAATGCCAAAATTTATGCTATGGAACGATAGAGCTGGGCGCTAGTAGTTAAAGTTTAGCAAATCTCAATTTTCGCACAGGCGGTAATCAAAGTTTCACTTAGACGGTTATGAAGTTTAAGCGACGATACGTATATATACTTGTGTTCATATATATAACGATTTTAATAAAAAGTTTTTTTTTAATTTCAAAAGAGCTTTTGAAACAATAGACCGAAAGATTCTCCTAGACAAACTTTTTATGTATGGAATACGGGACAAAGAAGTAAAGTGGTTTAGAACATACCTCGAGGGAAGGTCGCAAAGAACAAAAGTTAATAATAGCGTATCTGAATACATTGAAGTGCATTCAGGAGTACCGCAAGGATCAGTGTTGGGTGCACTATTATTCATTATATATACAAATGACTTAGAAAAAATAATAGAACATAGTAAAATAGTACTCTACGCAGACGATACGTTAATATACACTGAAGGAAATAGTTATGAGGAGTGTAAAACAAAAATTCTATATGATATAGAAAACGTGAATAAATGGTTAAAAATGAATAAATTAAAATTAAATGAAAGCAAAACAAAAATAATGGAAATAAATATAAATTCGAGTGCAGAAATCATATATATTATTTCTAATTGGTGTTTTATAAATATCCCTTTTTCTGCTCACATAATTTACCAAAATTAATAAGTAAGGCATCGTTTTAAAGGTATTAATTAGCTATGCATGCGAAACGGTGTTTTATTGGGCGTGGTACTTTATATGAAAAGTAAGGGGGGTAAAAGGGGGGGTTGACCCCCGCAGCGGGGAGTGTTATGGAACCCACATAAAATGTATATCAAATTAAAGGGAATCAAAATACCTATCCAATGGTATACAAATATTCGAAATCGGTTAAGTAGTTTTTAAGTAATTGCAATTTAAAAAATGCATACTATAAATTTTGACCTTTAATAACTTTTGTTGCTATTGCTTCCAAAAAAAAAAAAAATTCACTTTAATACTCAACTTAGGCTGTTTATCAATCCTCATACTTCGTTTTTTTGATTTCATAATTTTAGAAATTTCACATTTGTACCAGATCGTGCTATTTTTTTCAACTTTGTGGGGCTGGGGGCACCTCCAAACATGCGAGTAGGTCAATAAAATTTTACAGGCTTATTTCTGGGCTAGAAAGGTGCCATTCTGGCTTTGGAACAAATTGAGTTTCCAAAAAAAATGTTTCACTCCACCATAATATATACGAGTATATCAAAACGATCAGAATGAAAAAAAATGATTGAACCATGTCCGTCCGTCCGGCCGTATACACTCTAACTTGCGCAAAAATATAAATATTTTAATGAAATTTGGTACACAGATTCTAATGGGAACAGAGAAAGTTGGGGTTGAAAATAAGGCATATGTGTGTATTTCGAAAAACACGTAAAACATGACAATTCAGTCACTAATAAAGCCCGAGTGATGAAATGACGTTATGCCGTTATGAGGAAACGTGCTGAAATTTTGAAAAATGGGCCAAGAGGAGCAAATTTTCAAAGATTTATAAGTAAAAACTCAACAACTGTAACAGATAAATCGAGTAAGCTTGGATTACTGATTTGCTTGCCAAGGCAAACGTGTGGAAAAAAAATTACCCAAGTCGGCAGGGACCACGTATGTACATCTGTATATATAAAAATATATGTAAAATATATAAAAATATAATACACATGCATATATATATGTAGGTATAATAGAACATATTATGCGATATGTTTGTCAAACATATACATAAGTAATTCATTGAAAATTCCATGAGTTCCACTGTAGACATAAAACCAAATAAATATATGTTTTTTAAAATGGGCGTGAGAGCAGAAACTATATCGACTGGCGCCGTATGTTTTATTATTTTTTGCGCAAGATGCGCACGGGTCCAGCTAGTAGTGATTAATAATGAAAGAATCGAAAGTGTAGAAAACTTCAAATACCTAGGAGTATTCATAGACAAGAATCTTAAATTTAAAACTCAGATTGACTATGTGTGCAAAAAAATCGGTAAAAAGATTGGTTTCGTTCGGAGAATAAGATCCAAAATCAATATAATGACCTCAATTAAAGTGTATAATAATGTTATTATTAAGCCTCATTTTGAATATTGTTCGACGATTCTATTCAATTGTTGTAACCAAGGTGCAATAGAAAGACTGCAAAAACTACAAAATAAAGCAATGAGAATAATATTAAAGTGCAATAGATATACGAGTGTAAATTACATGCTGCGAACATTGAAATGGTTATCAGTGGAACAAAGGCTAAGTTTAAATACATATATATTTGTTTTTAAAATAAAATATAGCATGGCACCGTTATACATGACCGATAGTATTACGTATGTGGGAGATACGCAAACCTACTCTCTGAGAAATGATAGAGATTTTAGGTTAGCGATGCATAAGAGAGCAGCAGCACAAAATTCCATATTCTATAAGGGACTGAGAATGTTTAACCAGTTACCAATAGATATAAAAATGGAAACAAATATTAAAAATTTTAAAAGACAGTGTATTGAGTTTATAAGAACAACATCAGACTTATAAAACAAGCGCAGTCATAAACATTTATTATTATCATGTCATTAGTGTTTTTTTTTTTTTAGTACTATAGGTTTAAGTAAGAGTATAAATTATACTCGTAAATATTCGCAAGGGCCACTTGAGGGTAGTGCGCTACCACAACGTCCTGCCTTATTATTATTATATTATATATTTAACTTGAAAGAGTTTTTAGTGTTTAGCACGAAATTTTTATTTTTAATTCAATACCCCAACAATTATATATTTAATTTTGAATGGGATCGGTTTGGTTCCCTAAATTTTAGCTCAAGGCTCTTTTAATCCAATTCTTCCTCGTTTTTTTTAATTTTTCTTCAGTTGAAAATACATACATACATATGTACATCTACGCTGATTTGGTTAAGTTGGAAGCAGTGATTGCCCAAATGCGGCTCCACCAATATACAGAACATCCAACGGCCAAACTATTTCACCACAATCAACAATTGTGTCATGCTCACCCGCTCCACCGTTTCAGAATACATACAGTTTTATAGATTTTGTTGCACTCACCGGTTCCACCATTTATGGGCACTTCCACCAAATGCGATAATTCACCGGTTTCATCGATTTTACCGCATTCACTGGTTCACCAATTACGCATAAGCACTCCACCGATAGCGATAATTCCCTGGGTTCATCGTTTTTGTTGCATTCACCGGTTCCACCAATTATGAGCACTTCCACCAAATGAGTCAATTCACCGATTTAAGCGATTTCGTTGCATTCGCCATTTCCACCAATTATAACACTTCACCTCATTGCGATTATTCGCCGGTTTCATGGTTTTTGTTGCATTCACCGTTTTAGAATACATACATACACCAGTGGCGATAGTTCATCAGTTTCAAAAAATTTTTTTTAGTCACCGGTTCCACCAATTGTAATATTTCACCGATTTCATCATGTTTGTTACATTCACCGATTCCCCCATTTATGAGCACTTACACCGATTGCGATTATTCACTGGTTTCATTGTTTCTGTTGCATTCACCGGCTCCACCAACTATGAGTACCTCCACCAAATACGATAATTCGCCAGTTTTATAGATATTGTTGCATTCACCGGTTCCACCATTTATGAACACTTCCATCGATTGCGATAATTCGGCTATTTCAACGATTTAGTTGCATTCACCGGTTCCATCAATTATGGGCACTTCCACCAAATGCAATATTTCGCCGGTTTCATCGATTTTCTTGCATTCACCGGTTCCACCAATTATGAGCACTTCCACCAAATGCGATAATTCACCGGTTTCATCGATTTTGCCGCATTCACTGGTTCACCAATTACGCATAAGCACTCCACCGATAGCGATAATTCCCTGGGTTCATCGTTTTTGTTGCACTCACCGGTTCCACCAATTATGAGCACTTCCAGCGATTGCGAAAATTCACTGGTTTTATCGTTTTTGTAGCATTTACCAGTTCCACAAATTGTGAGCACTTCCACCAATTGAGATAATTTATCGGTTTCTTCGATTTTGTTGCATTCACCGGTTCCATCAAATATTAACACTTCCATCGATAGCGATAATTCACTGTTTTAAACATTTCTGTTGCATTTACCGGTTCCACCACTTTCACAAATTACGATAATACACTGTTTTCATCGTTTTTGTTGTATTCACCGGTTGCACCAATTGCGAGCACTTCCATCGAATACGGTAATTTACCTGGTTCATCGATTTTTCTGCATTCACCGGTTCTACCAATTATGCGCACCTCCACCAATTGCGATAATTCACCGGTTACATCGATTTTGTTGCATTCACCGGTTTTACAAATTATGAGCACTTCCACCAATTGCGATAATTCACCGATTTCGTTGCATTCACCGGTTACGCTAATTATGAGCACTTACACCAAATGCGATAATTCACCGATTTCATCGATTTTGTTGTATTTACCGGTTCCACAAATTATGAGTACTCCCAGCAATTGCAATAATTCACCGATTTCATCAATTTTGTTGCATTCACCGTTGCCACCAATTATAAGCACCTCCACCAATTGCGATAATTTATCAGTGGTATCGATGTTGATGCATTCATCGGTTCCACCAATTACGATAATTCCTTGATTTCATCGATTTTGTTGCATCCACCGATTCCACCAATTGCGATAGTTCACCAATTTAATTGATTTTATTGTTTTTGTTGTAGTTAATCAATATTGAAATCAGCTTTCCAATGAGATCATCTTGGATAGGACCGCCTAATAAAACCTCCAAATTTTGATATTCACAAGCACCCGCGTGATTTGGAGTCTATGTAGAATACATATATGTACATACATTTGAAAATATGTAATTTTGGTACCAATATTAGCAAAATAAAAGTAGATTTTTCTTTATTTTTTAAAGTAATTGGATTATATTGTTTTTATCATAATTTTTTACGCATTTTCATTTTGTTATCTCTTTTTTGTCAAACATAGTATACATAAAAAGTATGAAGATTTATATGCAGATGGATAACACATACATATCTACTACTTAATTATTTGTATGCTACGTAGATAAGTAGTAATTTTTTGTAAATACATATCTGAACTTTGTACATTGTATATGCATTTTTAAGATATTAAATAAGCATAATTTAGTATGAAATTAATCCACCATTGCACATTTAAAAAACAACTACACATATTAAACAAAATTAGAAGTACTATCAACTCGAGTTCAATTGTGATGAGCTTTACATTTTAACGTTTTTTTTTTCATGCAACTAAAATGCGTATTATTGAGGTTGAATAATTTTTGAATTTTACTTAAAATACATTATAATATCAGCTTGTAAAATGGGACAAATGAATTAGCACATGTTTTGGGCATAATATTGAAAGTTTATAATTAAATAATTTTGATAAGAACTTATGTATAACATGAGTCTTCATTGCACACTGGTCTCATTTGTATGGAGAGTGGGACAAAACTCAATTTCTTGGAAACGGATGGACCTACCGAAACCAAATTTGGAACATTGGTGTCCCACTATACGACATATCTTTCAGAAAAATGAAAAGCATATATGTTGCAATCCACGCCCACCACTAACGCTAGTTTACAGCCAAAAAAAAACAAGAAAACCAGGAATGGGGGAGGATAGGAATTGACCTGCTGAGCTTGGAACTATTTTTTTTTAATTTTTTGTATAGTTAGGTTTTTGAGATAACGGTAATTTTGTGTTTTTTTGTTATCACTTCATTCAAAAATTTTTTTCTCTGGAGTTACAAATGCGATAAACACAAGCAGTATCTCTTTCGAAAGGCAATTAAAATACGCTTCAAACGACATACAAGTCTAATGGTGGTCTGATAAAAACTCGCTGAGCGAAAGCTGGTCAAAGTCAAAATTTTGTGGATTTTTTGCGATTTTTGAAAAAATTTTGATTTTTAAATTAAGTGTTTATAAAAAGTTGTAAAAATCAGGAAAGTTTTATTACTTTAAAAATTTGCCCGTTTAATTGCAAAGACTTTAAGCGTAATATCAGAGAGATCCGATAAATATTTTATTTTTGGCGATTTTTTTCTTGTGAAACAAAAAGGATATTTTGGACGAAAAACTTGGTTAGGTGACTTAACTATGTGAAAACGACTTCATAGGTCAAAAGTACATTAGAAGAAAATATAGAGCTTCCAAAGACTAAACTAATGACATTTCGATTTTAAAAATCCGATGTCAAATAACAAAGTTACAATAAAAAAAAATATTCCGCGATATTTCGCGGGATAAAAAAAAATAATTGTATGGAGAGTGGGACAAAACTCAATTACTCAGATTTTATCGAAAATAAAGTTTTATCGAAAACAGTCGATGTAAATATGTACAAAAATCGTAAAAGGGCAATAATATTTTGTATAGACTACTTACATTTAATATGATATTTTAAGAAAAAGGGGAAAAAAAGGGAAAAATGTATAAACAGGCTTCTTAAGAGAAGACGTGAAAGAACTCAAATCTGCTTTTAAGACCTGGTCCAGAGTGGTCCTTAATTGTTAAAAGTTTAAATGAAAATGCTAATGCTTGAAAATTACGCTCATAGAAAAGCCAAGATTTCTTCATTTTGTATTTTGCTAAAAATAAATTGTTTTCACTGTTTTTTTTTCACTAAATCATGAAACATACGTTTTTCTTGCGTTTCCATAGTTATCCGCATTTTTTTTAGCACTCAAACTTGAAATATCGCAAAAATCATAATACACTTATTTACACAAACTTTTTCCAGAAAAAATTTTTTTCAAATGTGTTGACTTTAAATGAGCCAAAGTAACATTTAATGGTGGCTATTGCGTATAGAAGGAGGTTTTCCATAAAATTCAATATATTTCCCACGGAAATGCATGACAGAAGTTTTTTTTTTTCAAGCACCAACGTTCTTGACTTTTGTGTATGGGGGCTGACCAGTGTGCATTGTGGTAAATTTAATAAACGAAAATGATTTCACGCAGTTTGATTCGATTTCATTTGTCGGATATATTAATATATGTATGTAGGTATGTACTAACATGTATTGAGAACGATATGCTGTCACATACATACATATGTATGTATGTATGTACATATGTATATATATTCTTCTACATATATATGTATATACTTATGATTTTTTATGCCTATGAAGAATTCCCTATTGCCATGCTAAAGTATTTTAACAATTTTCTTATTATGCAGTTCTCTTTGTTATTCCACACTTTTGTAGAAAAAAGTACGTTTCGTTAGTTTTGTAAAAGCTTAACGTGTTTTCATATTTTAAATATGTAGGTAATCTATTAGTTAGACCAGTGCTCGTATGTTCTTTTATTAACTTTATAAATACGCATTTCCATCTTGTAAATTAAAAATATTGTTCAATATTATTTTAAAAACAAAATATAAATAATAAAAGTTATGTACATACTACATCTTATTGTCTCTCATTTCAATGTCGGCGATAACTAAAATCAGGCAACTGCTGGGCACAATATATTGCCACCACATACAGTATGCCAAAGAAGAAGTTTAGCTTAGCTGTTTGTCGTGGCACAGCGGCCATTGTTTGTTCATTGCGAAAACGTTTTTCAATTTGAAATGCCTTTGGCACCGTCATCAATGGCAACAAGAACCACAGCGAATATTTCAAACCGTATACAACAAATACACTGTATGGTGTAAATAGTAATAAAGCATATAAGACATGCGATGCCGTTCGACCAATCAATATGGCCAACGTTACAATGCCCGCCTTACGATCATTTTCCGCATCGCGGGTATTATTGCTATGCAAGATAGCCTCTGCGTTGAGTGCCAGCGGCAGGGCATAATATATGGCCGTCCAATCCACATGACCCGTTTGCGACATAAATGCAAACAATACCGATAGCGGACCGAAGAGTATTAAAATGACAACATCGCCTAGTGCAATGTATTTGAAACCAATACCACCAGTATATAGAAAACTAGATGATAGACCACCAAAATATATAAGCGCTAAATGTTCCATTTTAGCTGGACTTAGTATGGCTAAGCAAATGAAGCCAACACAACCAGCCATGTATAATATGGCGCCCAATGAGACAACCTGCAAGAGTAATACATATGTATGTTTCGAATTATTTGCTTTGTATGCTAAATGTGTATGCATACATACATACATACATATATGTACATACCTCATCCTTTGTAAGGATGTGATCGACCAATGTGCGATCATCAGCTTTTTGCTTGTCAATGCCTTTCACGAAATCAAAATATGTGTTCACCACATTGCCGGCGCAATGTACTGTCACAACTGTAAAGGCGGTTAGAAAAAATGTAATCAGACTAAAATCGGCTGCCCATTGAGAACGATATGCCAAAGCTGAACCCATCAATGTTGGCACCAAACTGCAGGACAACGACCACGGGCGTAACGCATGTAAATAGGTTTTTAATTTCATAAATGTGCCAGTCGATGTGCGTTGGGTGGCGGTGGTTGATGCGGTGCCGCTATTGGTGGAGGTGGTGGTGGTGTTGGTTGAGCACGAAGATTTGCCATTAAGTAGCGGCACGTTAAATGCGCCCTTATTTTCAGAACATTCTTGGTGGATTACGTCAGAATTTTTCTCATTTAAATTGTAATTAGCACGTTGATGTATGCTGGCTTCTGATGAGTTACCATTTTCAGTGCTAATTTCTGTAGTTTTAAAAGCGCCTGGCGCTTCATTAGAATTTATTTTGGTAGCCATTTCAACTGTAATATATATCTTTTTATTAATTACTGGAATATAAGCATTATAAGCACATAAATATGTGTAGATATGTACTATTTATATATATATGTACTTACCCATGGATTTTCGGCAAGTGCTACTGCAAAACTTATTGATCACCTTAGATGTAAGTTCCTCTTAGCCGCGGCGGCAAATGGAAAATTTCAGACTTTTTGTACGTATATTTATGTATGCATGTATGTATGTATATGTACGCATGCAAGGTGTGATGTGAAGATCCAGCCTTGAATTCCAAAAATCTTTCTGTGAAAAGAAATCATTTGTTTTTATTCATTGGAATTTGTTTATTTGTAAACATGCTAATACTTTTCTGACGATGCCATATGTACATGCGTACATATACCCATATGTACATGCGTACATATACCTATATGTAAATACTTACCTACCTTTAAAAGAAACCAACGCGACTGCCAGTACAGTGTTGAACGAGAGTGTGATGGTGATGGAGCAGCTATGGCTGGCTGGCTGGCTGTCTGTTTAAGCTGCTAACAAGTACTTGCGACCTCTGACACTTGCATTATATTCATCACATATTGTGAAATAATACTTTTTTCATGCAAATTTTCTAGCATTGTTATTGTTATTATTTCCTTGTCAATTCATCAATGGTGCAACAAACAACAATTGAAGATCAGCACTGGAGATCAGCTATATTGACTGGAACTAAACGTAGATGTACCGTGTGCCTTCACAACACCCTTTAATCTGCGACAGTAAATGGATATCAGAATCTCCAATTGTTATATCGTACAAAGTATTGGATAATTTGAGAATTATATCAACTATTAAATGTGTTTTGTTTTAAATTTAGCTATTAGTTAATCTACAAAAATTACTTATCACGTATTTCACTTCACACGTTCGGAAATTTTCTCTTTTTGACATTTTCTAATCAACCCACGTCACCACTGGTCGGATTCACAAATCGCAACTGTTGTGCACAATTGTCATGAAAATATCACTGAATGGGAAGTGATGCGCACAATTTGCAGAGCTGAGCTCACCTCACATTTATTATCAAGCAGTCGGATTTATATTTAATTGAAGGTATTTTATCTAATTAAAATTTTGTTGTAATGAACTTATGAATTTGTTAAAAGCCTGAGTTCCTTCATGCTCGTCTTCTTCTATTTTGACACTTTTCAAGATTTTATCCAAAGTTTCAACGAACAGAACCAGTTACAGAAATTTCAAAGTGTTTTATCACAATAGTGCAATTCAAATTAGCAGTGTTTCTTATCCCACATATTATTACTAATTATTTAGATATGACAGATAATTCGCATTTCTTTACTTTGTCTCCAGCAAAAGAGAGCGAACTGTACGAAAATTGAGAGAGCGAAAATGACAGCTCCACTAACTTACGTTACTGGACAAATTTCCAGTGGCAAGAAGAAGAAATAAGAAAGCAAATATGTGTGAAATAAAAAAGTAAACAGTGAAAAATAAAAGGCCCTTGGCAACTTACAATCTGCATTGTCCAGTTTCAGTGTTTTTTTGTGTGTGTTAGTCAAGTTTGAGTGTTTTTTTGTGTGTGTTAGTGCAATCGGCAGCCATCGTGCTACACGTACTTGTTGTCGGCCCGCTGTCGGCTTGCGTTGATGAAAATCAAAAATTTTAGATTTTTGCATCAATCACCCGACACTCACACATATATACTTCCTCTCAATCCAGATTGTAAGTGGCCAAGAGCCGTTAGTTATATCGCCGCATTTAAAAAAGGTAAAAATAGAAGCAGTAAGCAAATGTATCCCAAAACATGGGAAACAAACAATGGTAGCTAATCTCGTGCTTTTTTACTTTTTTCCCAAAATGTCTTACTGAGAGCAAATTACACCTTACTCTCACAAATTTCGTTGCAAGAGACTAGTTAGATGTGTAATAGCGTTTTCGATTCTGAACCAAAATGCTGCATTATTACAAGGCAATATTATTAACATGCGCCCTGTGCCCTAAGAAAATTTTGCACTTTTCATGTGATGTATGAAACAAAACTAATGCAACCCCTTGGTTATATTAAGGGCAGAAAATGCTGCCCTGTGGTCGGGGAAAGGGCGACATTTTTGTCAATAGAACAATCAACCCTGAAAAAATTTGTGGAATCTATAAGGTTGTTCTCTGTGTCTAATATTTTTGCCGAGATATCATGATATCTTGAGAAATTTGCCACACAGAGAGAGCGCACCTTTAAGAAAATAAAATTCTAACTGAGTTCATTGTGAACTAGCATGTTAGTCATATTCTTTCCACTCTTTATACGACTGTTGTCGCTTTGCTTTGCTTGCTTCAATTTCGAATTAATTAATTTTTTATCTGAATAAAATAAAATAATTAAAAAAAAGAACTAGAAACATAAATTTTAACTCACTTCTAATAGAAGACTATTGTAAATGTAATAACATGGTTGCATTTCCCGTGATATTTTTCTCATGATATCAAATATCACGGGTTGGGGTATGAGAAATTTGCCGAAGCTCCAAATTTGACAAGACGTGTATTTTGTTGTTGTGCTCGGCAAATTTATCACACTTATGTCATCTCGGCAAATTTGCCAGGCCAAAATCACAGAGAGAGAACAACCTTTATATGAAATAGAACAAACAAATTTGACAGCCCGATAAAAATGCTGAATAAATGCGACATTTTTGCCAGAATCGAAAACGTCATTAGCTAGATTGTGCTAGTAAAGTAAAGAAAATAACCTACATACCTATTGTGAATAATATTTTTCATGGCAACTCTCCTTCATGTGGATTTTAATACATGTGAATAGCTCATCGTTGCCGTTTTGTGGGTAATTCCCCAAATTTGGCGAATTTTTTAATATTTGGGTAATTTTTGGGGAGTGCTATGATTTGGGGAATTTTGGGGAATTCGCCTTTTAAAAGTTTTATATGAATAATAATGCCTATAAAAAAATTAATTATTTTCATGAGTTTCTATTACATTCGAATTGTGTGAGCATTTATTTAATCTTGAATTACCGGCTGGTCGAACATGTACAAGCAAATTTCATTAGCCCATTAAAGTAAGAAGTTACCCAGGAAAAAAATAAGCAATTTTATACCTTTAATGGCCATGAAATGGTATTATAACATTGGGCCAAAACAGGTTTTTCGAAAGTTCCAGAAGGAGAAAAATTAAGCCCACCAAAATATATACCGATACTATCAGAATCATGAGCTAGTTCCTCAGTTGTTAAGGTACGCTGATCATTTATAACATATAGCTCCCCTACAACCAACCATTCATTTTGGGGTAAAACTTCTCCACTTAATTTGCTAAGATCATTACAATATTTTTTATAAATATTTGCATAAACAACACATAGAATTGGATGTACCTATTAATTAAAGAAAATCGGACAATTTAATGTTTCATTTCTCTCTTACTTGTTTTATGTTTCTTTATAACTTTTTTTAACCACACATATGTATACATACATATATGCACATAAATTTAAAAATACAAACCTTTATAAAGTAAAATAAATTTGAAAATATTTCTTTATTGGAAATCTCTTGATAACACTACCCGACAAAAAAATATCCTCGACATTTGATTCCTATATATTCCTGCTGATTCCAAATATGTAATCAAATGGTTCAAAAGTAGAACAGTTTTCGAGATATTTTGAATTTCAGTTTTCGCACTAAGAAGAAAAGGAGGATTACTAATCTGTCAATATCTCCGCCATTACCGTCTTGAATTATAAACCCTGTTCAAACAGAAGCGATACGATACAGCCCACGCGATCAATTGTGCATGACGGGATACCAACGCGATACGATTTTGGTTTGTGGGCTGTATCGTATCGCTTCTGTTTGAGCAGGGTTTTATGTTATTTCGTTTCATTTTGAGAGGATGAAATACCCTTTCCAATTCCACATAAAATCGACGTTAAAGTGACGGAATTATGGCGGACAAAAGATTTGTTTTTATGCAAAAAATAAGTTAAATACAAGATGTATAAAACGTCGAGGATATCAAAATTTTTGAAATTTTGTCGGGTAGTGTAATTTGAAAATTTGTATGGGGAATTTTGGGCAATTATGGGTAATTTGAATATTTTTTTTGGGTAATCTCTAGAATTTAAAACGGCAACGCTGGAATAGCTCCTGATAGCTTCCACTTCAAACGAAATATCTCATTTGGGTTGAACGTACATATGTATTTCATTTATAAGCTAATAAACTATTTTTAAATTAAATTAAAATCGATTATTAAGCAATTCACGCTTTATATTGTAAAGTGTGCTATTGTAAAAATTTTATAGACCTAATTATATATACATAAATATTTTTAAGTTACGTCGACACTAAAAAGGTATACATGCATACAAACATTCAGAAGGTTGATCCATAATTGTATCAACGGGAAAAGATCAAAACAGTACTGCCTAACTGTGCACTCAAGTATTGGTATTATTTGTGAGGAAAATCAAATGAGATTTTGAACAATTGTATGCAGTTAATTGTAAAATAAAATTAATAGATTTTCAACTTGGACATATTTACATATATGTTGTGTAGAGTGCCCTATTGAATCATCATTTGTAGAGTTTTAGTGGGAATAATTTCCACAGCATAATAGCAAAGAAAGAAAGAGACAACGTGATAGTAGTGGTAGTGAATAGCGTCGTGTTGTGCTTGTGGACCTTGTATTGCGTGTTTCGTTCAGTCTAGCCATGGGTAATGGCGCAATTTTTTTGGCGCTGATACAATAACGCCAGCGCCAACCGTGGCGCCAACTCACGGTACTGGCGCAATAACACCTTTAGCGCAATTGTCATCGAATAATCGATAAATAACATTTTTTCGCTTGTTACTGTTTACCATCCCCGTTTTATTTCTTTTGGCGCAATTCTGCTTACACATACGAGGGCACAATTAATTTTAATTTTCATAATCATTTGGAAAAATATTCCGTATATATGTGAAAATATGCTGGAAATTAGATTCACTTAGATCACTATCAAGCACACATAATTGTGACGTTGTCATACGTATACATATACTATGATTGGCGTTGTGGTTGCGCCATTTTACACTAGCGCTATATTGGAGCTGGTGTTAGCGCACGAAATTGAGTCAGTGTTATATTGCAATAGCGCATCATTGAGTTGGCGCTACATTGAGTTGGCGCTATACTGAGTTGGCGCTACATTGAGTTGGCGCTATATTGAGTTGGCGCATTTCCCAAATCGGAGTTAGCGCAATAACACCAGGGTTGGTGTTAGCGCAATTGCGCCGCGCAGCGCAGTGTTACCCATGCCTAGTTCAGTCAGTCGTCGGTTAATTTTCATTCGTGCGGTTGTCTCCTCTGAAGCATCGATTTGTGTCTGTCTGTGGAGGATTTTTTAATGCTAAAATTACATATTAAAAAATAATTGTAAAAACAATTAAGTTTTGTTTTTCACAAAAACATATTAAAGCCAGTTATTTGGTAAATAAGTTGTATATTCTTTTGTTTGCGCCGTGTTAATAAAAAGCCGTCAAAATTGAATCCACGAAGATTGACGAGACTTTTTCCTCCTCAACTGCGATGGAGGATAAAGCAACAACAAAAGATCTGGATCAATGGATTGAGCAATTGAACGAATGCAATCAATTGACGGAAACACAAGTGCGAACTTTGTGTGATAAGGTAAGTTTGTTTAAGGGTTTATTCAGCGATTGAACATGTATCACAAAATATAGTAACTGCAGAAAAAATTAGAAATTTTAATTTACTCGGTTATTAATTATGCGACCATAACTACCTCACTTTTTAGTGGACATATGTACATCCATACAAACATATCATTTTCCACAAAATCGCCGGATCTCTCGCACACATGCTGTTCTAGCATCAATGAAGAGTTCGCACTCTTGTTTGTTCACTCGTACAAAGGTGTTCGTCAATGATCAGCCATCTTGCTAATATTCAAGTGGCACGTTACTAAAGTGTGAAAGAGACGGCAAGGTGCTGCATTAAGAAGAAATTGACTTTGCTGATATCTGAGTTCTTGTGAGGGAAAATTTAACGAACCTGTTAATTGAATAGGAATGCTAAAAAAAATAAAAGTCAAAAAGCTTAAAATTAGCCTTGTTGACTAAAACAAACAATTAAATTTGTAAGACATTAATCAATGTCTTTTTTTTTTGTTGGAATAGAAACGCTTGTGAAAATGATTTAAAAGCGGCATGTTACTCTATCCCCCATTTTACTGAAACCCTATTCAGAGAATTTGTAAATTTTGCTAGTTGCCCCAATTGCTTCTACTTTTGAATCATATGCCGATGCAAAAATAGATATTTAGCCATATGCTACAAATCCATTAGGTTGTAAATCTCAATCAATTGCGAACCTAAGTATGTACAATTGTATGTTTAGAGCCAATTAATTGTGTGATTGTGTGATAAATTTGAGGTTAGGAGTAGGAGTAGTACTTTGATTTATATTTGTTTAAAGTGGGCATTAGTATATAGATGTGATGGATCGGACATAAGTAGGTATCCCAGCATCGTATGTTGCTGAGAGAATCTTCCTACTAAAAATCCTTTGCCGTATATCATATGTTTTTTTTTGCCAATGGACTACCACTTCAGATGATTTAAGTTATAGATCAGTGATCTCCACAAAGCCCTTATGGAAGCGCGGGTACCGTTACTTTGAAATAAAAATCATGGCCGACAATAAGAGCAAAAAAATTGCGGCCGCCCACTTCCTCCATTATTAAAAGTACACCCGAAAAATTTCGAAAATTTATAAATTGATATTTTTTTTATGGTGCTGGTGTTGTGTGTTTTTATATTTTTCATTATTAGCGCACGCTTTAATAGTTAAAGTTCAATTTATACATAGGTACTATAAATTTTATACTATAAGTTTTATAGCTTAAACAGCGCCATCTGATTGAATTAATCTCATTAGAAAATATATTGCGTATTTTAGGCACAAAGAAATAACTCATATGCATACAGGTGAAGCTAATAAAGATGTGCTAAAAAAAATCTACATAAGTATATTCATATCACACTATTGAATTCCATATCAAATCTTAATTTACAACAATTTGTCTCAGTGTGTAGGCGGCGACTCGCTGTAGCTCGCTTCTGCAGAAAATAAAAAAGAAAAATGGAAGCCAAAAATGGCGTGTACACAAACCCCGTCGGAATTGATTGCTTTGAAAATTCAGGTTTCATTAAATACTTTTAAAAGTGTTCAATATAATAAAATAACCTAACACCATAATTTGTCTTCCAGGTCTGATAGTGAAAAAATTGTTTGATACAAAAAAATTCCAAAATTATTCCTTTATAAGTAATTTCACATGAATTAATAGTAATTTTGCGCCGCTGTTCCTAATGGGTATAGCATTAAACTTCGTTTGTAGGCGAGAGGATAGAATACGCGGTCGCGGTGATTTTCGGCGCGCTTGCCTATGCTTAAGCGCGGCACAAAAACAAAAAGCGCGGAAGCGCGATAGCTGTGAAGACCCTTGTTATAGATGCTTACAGGTGCAATGGCCTTTGGCTTTTTACTGCTGCGGTATGGCTTCGGTCAAAATAAACAGATAGGAACAATAAACCTTCAGCTAATTAGGTACTCAAATATATTGCATCTAACATGTTAAATATATAATAAATATAAATATATGTATATGTAGTTATCAGACCACTTCGATTGTTGAATGAGCAAATGAGAATTATGTTTAACTGCATTTAAAGAGATTAATAAGATCCCAATAAACACAAAGGATTCGCCTCGAATTCGAGACGAGTTCGCTTCTCTGATTATATTATCGCGGCGATAGTTCGCGACAATAGATCGGCGAATCCGAATTCCCAGGCGAGTCACCCCTCATTAGCGATTCGCGCATTTTTATATTCTCGGATCGTTGGCGATTCGAGATTTAGGCTCATTGGCGAATACATTTTAGAAAATCTTCTTCTGCGAATCCGCCTCAAATTCGCCACGATATCATCCGAGCTTTTGAGTCGCTTGAGCAGAGTTTTAAATACTGCCGAGGGGTGATAGCTATTTCTGAAAACCCAATAATTGAGTTCTAATTAATTAGAAAACTTTTTTTGGTGTTTGTCCGGACTGTGGCTAGAACCCGAGACCGCTGGTATGTTATAGCAGGCGAGCACTCCACCCACTACACCACAGCGGATTGTTAGCCTGGGTTTTAGGTCACATAGCCGTAGGCCGACAGCCTTGCCGGGAAGCTAGCTAGAAATCGATTCAAAGCGACTAGAACCAGTACATAGCGGTACTAGTAGTGAAATGCATATCGTCGTACCATACGAAGACTGGCACTTTCAAAATTTCTTACAAATAATTTATTCGTAAGAAATTTTGAAAGTACTAGCTTTCGTATGGTACGACGATATATAATACTGAATAATTTAATCTAACTAGACACCGTATTTTCGTATTTTTATGGTGATGGTGATCACTGGTTACAGCCATAATGCTCAAAACTAGCATAACCATCATCATCATCGACTTAATAATTTTCATGTATGTAAATGTTTTAAAGTCCAACAGGGAATTTCTTCGTGTAAAGCAAGATTTAATAAAATTAATAAATGCTATTGCGATAATTGATTTTTCTCGAGTCCATCTCGAACTCGATACAAGTCCGAAAAATTACATTCACCTCCGCGAATTCATCTCGAATTCGCCACGATATCATCCTCGCTTTTGTGTTTATTGGGATAGTACATATTATGATTGTACCCATATAAACTTTTAAATAATTAGATTTTAAAATTAAATTAAACAAAAAATTTACAAATCATCCTGTGTGTTCAACATTCTTTTTTTCTTTGCAAACATCCGGTAAATTCATTATTTACGCAATTAAAACAATTTCTTTTTTCATTTTCATGTATGCATAAGCTCCATATTTCACTCTTGTTTATATTCATTAGCCAAAATTAGAAGCGAAAGACAAACGCGTTACCATATTTTATATGAAATGGGTGCTACAAATACGTACTTTTTGTTCACAGATACCTAGTATATTACAAACTTGTATATGCATATACATATATATATATGCTTTGAAGCACATGCATTTGTGCACATAAATATTATTTATATTGCCTCTAATCAATTTCCGACTTCCTGTTGGCAAGCTTTTTATTAAACATTTTCAAGAACGTTGTCTTATTTTTGCAAAATATCTATACAATTTTTTTTTTGCTTTACGCTTAACATTCATACTTACATACCTATAACATATTCATATATTCGTACACCGGCCGGCCTTTTATAGGGGTTTTTAAGGCTTTTCTCAATATCTCCTCAGCCTTCCATGTAATAAAAAAAAGTGCAAGGGATGTTGTTGTTGTTGTTATAGCAGTTCTAGGCACTGCTTAGCCGGCAGGATAAGCTCACAGATCGTCGTCAGGCTCATTTAACGGGAGGTCCAAGAATGAGGCAGCGTTTTTAGGGCTAGTCCATAGGGACAGGGGAGTTAAGTGAGTTGGTTTGAGTGGACATCTGAAGAGATGCTGTGTGTCATGTGGCGCCTCTCCACAGGCCGCACATGTATTAGGTATGTCGGGGTCAATTCTGGCCCTATACGAGTTCAGGCGGCTACAAAGGCCTGTCCGTAGTTGCGCTAGGGTAACGCGAGTTTCCCTGTTTCGACCGGAGCGAAAAACTCACCGTGCAAGTGAAGTGTTCGTGCTTAGTTAAAGTGATAACGCATTTCCCCAGACATGTACCATGTATTTATTGCTTATTTTAAATATTTATTGTTTTTTTAATGCGTCCGGATTAGATAATTATATACGATTGCTTCTCTTGAGAGCAACGAAGCTTTTACATATGTACATATGTATATACATACCAGGCATGTATAATAGCCTATGTATGTATGTAGATAAAGCAAATCAGTTCAAAGTTTATTTTTAAAAAATGTAGGTACAGAAAGTGTGCGTCTGCGAAAGATAAAAAAACCATAGCAGACAAACGTATGCAACTAACTATATACATATATCTGTATGTATCTACATAAATAAATAAATACAAATTTCTTTGCATAGCATATGATTAAATATTTACTCAGTTAATGAATGTATTACTTTAACATTTTTTATTTCATTTATATAAAAAAATAGCCCTCAAGTATCTATTGAAAAAATAAGAACTGCATAACAAGTAATACAAATTTGACAAATATTATTTGTATTATCTACCAAACAAATAAGTTTTTTTTGTTGTGATTAATGATAAAGAATATTGTATATTGAATTGGAAAAGAGTTTAGAATACCTGGATATTTATTCTTCTGACCTATTTGAGGGTTATATACGTTCCTACTAACATACATAAGTACCGGGGCGAAAACTCGGAAACTATTAAAACAACAAACGGAAGTTTTTACGTTCATATAGAACTTCCTTCGGCACTTCGGGAGACATCCACTGCGTTGGGAAGATCAGGTGAACAGTGATGCTGACTCCCTAGATAAAAAACTGTAAAAATGCTAGGTTATGGCGAAGTGTGTGCATGGCGACACGTAAATTGTATCCGCTTTAATATTCATTTCCAATTTCCAATATTTTTAATTTTTTTTGTTATTAACTAAATTATCTAAAAACTGAGTAATTAATTTTTTCTTGTTTTTATTTTTATTTCAACACAGGCGAAGGAGATTCTCTCAAAGGAATCAAATGTCCAAGAGGTGAAATGTCCGGTTACAGTATGCGGCGATGTGCACGGACAGTTTCATGATTTAATGGAATTGTTCCGGATAGGCGGCAAATCTCCCGATACAAATTACTTATTTATGGGTGATTATGTTGATCGTGGTTACTATTCGGTGGAAACGGTTACTCTTTTGGTAGCGCTTAAAGTACGTTATCGCGAAAGAATTACAATTTTACGTGGCAATCATGAATCCCGACAAATTACGCAAGTTTATGGATTCTACGATGAATGTCTGCGAAAATATGGCAACGCCAACGTTTGGAAATATTTTACCGATTTATTTGATTATCTACCGCTGACGGCATTGGTCGATGGTCAAATATTTTGCTTACACGGCGGTCTTAGTCCATCAATCGATAGTTTGGATCATATACGCGCTTTGGATCGTCTGCAGGAGGTGCCACATGAGGGTCCCATGTGCGATTTACTGTGGTCCGATCCCGATGATAGGGGTGGCTGGGGCATTTCACCACGTGGCGCTGGCTACACATTTGGACAGGTAAATAAGGAAATATACACCTACCAAAGAGTACGTCATTTATTTTAATTTCGTTTTTTCTTTTTTGTTTATTTGCAGGACATTTCGGAAACGTTCAACAACACAAACGGACTGACACTGGTATCACGTGCTCATCAGTTAGTCATGGAAGGTTATAATTGGTGCCATGATCGAAATGTCGTTACAATATTCTCAGCGCCTAATTATTGTTATCGCTGCGGAAATCAAGCGGCTCTTATGGAATTAGATGATTCACTTAAGTTTTCATTGTAAGTAAATGATAAGCAATAAGTGCTGTTAGGCTACACAGCGCGGCGGGCAGAAATTGATATTTTTTTGCGATATTTTCAATGATTTTGTGGTGCTTTTGTTCTTGGAAAGCTAACGTCGATTTTTAGGCTAAAGATCAAGCCAAGCAATGCTTTGTACCTGTGTATTTTTAAGATTTCATTCTAAATCCGGTTCGGCTTTCCATTAAGTGAGCGCGCCCCGAGAAACATCACTTACTCAGAGGGCACAGGGGCTCTCACAGATCTCAAAACTGCCGGAGGCTTATAGTTTACAAGCTATTTGTTGGTAAAGTTGGATGGATCCATAGATATTTGTTGTTGTTGCTATAGCAGTACTAAGCCCTACCTAGCCGGCACGATTGGCTCACAAATTATCGCCAGGTTCACTTAGCGGAAGGCCCAAGAATGAGGGTTGGTGGTGGCTCCTGCGGTGGCATCCCAGTAGGAACTGCTTGTTTAACATCGTGTTGTGTTCCTTGACTGGGAGTACCTGTGCCTAATGGTGTAAATGATGTTCTGGCGCCATCAGTGAATTCTGCCGGCTAAGGGTTATTTTTTAAAATATCAAATCAAATATCTCGTAAGCTGTAAGTCTCCGGCAAGTTTTGATTTCAGTTCTGTGATCTGTGAGAGCCCCTCCTCCCCCCTGAAAAAGTAATTTTCTTGGGAGCGTGAGTTCTTAATCGAAAATATTCCCAAATCTCAACTCAACGTTTTATAAAAAGTTAATTAGAATCTTACTTGGCCTAATCTTCTTTTTCAATTTCTGTTCGCCGGTTTATATGCGCAAGTCTAAACAACATATACACCCTTATTACGGTTGTCGTCGCCGACGTCGTTGTCACTTTTCAGTCGACATCACGTCGCCTCGACGTCGTAGTCGCATCGACGCAAAATCGGTATTAGCTAAGCGTATTGAGACGACGTCGACTGTTTATCGGTAAACCGAATGACGAAAGTACCATCGCTATAATTTCTGCACTAGCAGTTTGATTTTATTTACAATCTGTGAGCAATTTTTTCCGTATTTTTTATTTGTGATATTTTATTTCTTTATTATAAATGTATTTTGCATATGATTCATCAAGTTTTAGCGATGAACATAGCAATAAAGTACTCGAGTAATTAAGAAATAAAAGAAAAATAATTTTAGTTGAAATATATACATATGTATGTATGTATGTACATATTTATTTATTTATTCTTTATTTACAGCCTTAGAGGCCAATAATCCATTTATAATCACATTGTTACTCAACTTATTGTTCAGTTTGACAATATGTAACTAATTTTTTTGTAAATTGTGCTAAACTACTAGAATTTTTTATATCCATTGGCAACTCGTTAAACATTTTGAGACCCTTGTAATACAAATCCTGTTTTAGATAGTCAGTTTGACATTGTGGAAGCTTATAATTATGCCTAAATCTTGTTTGATATTCGTGGACTTCACAATTTAGCATAAAGTTTTCACTTAGGTAATTTGGGAAAAACCCATTTCTAATTTTATAAATAAATTTCATTGTATGACAAAAAATCATTTGTTTTACATTTAACCATTTTAGACTACTTAGCATCGACGAGATACTACTGTCATATCTTGCTTTTAGTATATGCCTCATAGCTCTATTTTGCAATTTTTGTAACTTGCTTATTTGTGTATCTGATGTTATGAATAATATTGTAGGACAATACAATAAACTTGGTTCTATTATGGATTTATATACTCGTATTTTATACCTTCTACTTACATATTTACATGTTCTTTTCATAAACCCATTTTTTTTTGATGTCTTATTCACTATATAGTTCACATAATCAGTGAATTTCAATTTATTATCAATAACAACGCCAAGATATTTAATATGATCTACTTCCGCATCTTACTTCTTACTTACTTCATCCTTAATTTTTAATTCTCGATATGTACACAAATATTTAATAAATTAGTTTTCTCCTCAATCTCTCTTAAAGGAGGTGCCAAGGTATTCAATTTAATGGTGATTGCTTCTCAATGTTGTAAAAAATTAGTTGGTATCGTACCCCATTGAAAACCTTTGGGTCGGCTTGTGCGCTCACCGAATTTATTTTTAAACTAGTGGGAATTTTTCAATGAAACTAGCAGGAAATATTCTGCGGATGTTAGTTATACTAATTTTAACACTCCCGTAATAAAATTTTAAAAACAAAAATGCATACATACTAAATTTTCTTCTTGTCACCATTAAACACAGCGTCGACGAAAATGGCAACGAGTGACCGTCGACGTCGACTTAGCTGATACCAAATATGTTTCGATAGTTGTCACAAGTTATCGACTTTACCATACGTAATACCGATTTTGATAAGTCGTCGCCGACAACGTCGAGTGAGTGTCGACGACGACAACCGTAATAAGGGTGATAAATAAATAAATCACAATTAATGATTTCTCTTCCATTGCAGCCTACAATTTGACCCAGCACCTCGTCGTGGTGAACCACATGTTACACGAAGAACTCCAGATTATTTCCTATAAGAGAATTCTTCAATCATTTACATATACATATATATTTATAGAAAAGCGAGAAGAGAAAGGAAGAAAGAACAGCAAGCAGTATAAGCAACACAAATACAAATTTGTTTATATAAACTAAATTCCAACTATAAGAAAAAATGAATGAAGAAATCAATAAAAAAAAATAAGTAAAAATCAATGTAGTTGATGAAGTAAACGGTTAGATATAATATATATATATATATATGTGTGTAGTATGTAATATGATGAAGAAGCTAAAACACCACACAGCATGAGAAGGAAATCAATCAGTCTGCATTTATCAAAACTAGTAACTACCGTATGTACTAACGACGACGACGGCGACGGCGACAGCAGACTTGAAATAAAACAGCAAACAAACATAAATTCGCATGTGTTTAATACGTCGAACGCCCGTGGCGAGCAAGCAAGAGATCAGCAAAAACTCAAATTGCAACAAACTGCGTTTGTATTTAGTATGAAATAAAAAGAAAGTATACATAAATATATTTATTAGTAAGTGCAAATTAGAAACACAAACAAATTGTCAACTCTTTTAGTTAAATAAAAAGAAAATGAAAAACAACTGGGACATGAGGCAGGCAAATAAGAAAGAACAACATTCGATTTATATTTAGCTACGAACAACAACAAATTTAACGTGTACTGCACCTAAAAGGCTGGCTGGCTGGCAGAAAGCAAGAGCAAACAAGCAAGCAATGTAAATTATTTAAATCCACGCGTTTAGTGTGTTAAACGAACGACAATTATTTCAATAATACAAGCCGAAAATACGCCGTTAAGTAATTAATATGAAACATAATTCAATATTTGTACTAAGAAATCGAAATTTGCAAATAAAAATAGCCAAATTTAACTAACAAAAAAAAAGTTGCCATTGACACAGAAAACATACTAATTTAATAAATAGTTTAGCGCGAGAGCTAAACAGCAAAGCTCGCGCAACGGTAGTGTGATGATCAACGCATCTCTAAAGCGGCGCTTAGCTGAAAGGCAGGCTTAAGAGCAAAAAAGAATTAAGCGTAGTGGTATTCAATGCGAAACCAACCAATACTTGAACTGTGGAACTGTAACAGAACTGACTGAGCGAAGAACACACAAACACACACACACGGTTAAATAAGCGGTTAGCAGAGCGTTTGTAGCGTGTAGTAGGGCTTTACACAAACAAAAAAAAAACAATTAAATTAAAAATATACAAATGCAAACAAAATTTAATTGAAAACAAAAAAAAAAAAATAGCGAATAAAAAAATATACATACATATAAAAAATTAATTGAAAATTTAAAATTAAATAAGCATTGAAAACATAAAAACAAAAAGCAAACACACAACACAACAAGAAAAACAAAAAATAATAATAATTTATAAGTTGCTAAATTGTGAAGAGAAATACAATTTATTATAATTAATATTTTATTGCTAAAAATTTAAAAAGTAAAAAAAAAAATTATATATGAACAAAAAAACAAATAAATAATGTATTATAAAAGCTTACGGGTATTTTATGTACAACAAAAAAATATTCGCATTTCAGATTTTGTTTTGTACACGGAAAAATATTAAGTTGAAAGTGAGAGTGATTAAAAGTATACATACATATATTTATGTACATACATATGTACATAATCATTTGTTTTCACAAGTGTGTGGCTGCTGTGGTGCAGTGGGTAGAGTTGGTCATAACCAAAAAAAAATCGTTCTCATGACAGTCGGGCCAGTGTCAGAATGGACTAGTACCTGAGCGTAACGGATTTTTCCGGCAAAGGACTGGCACATCCCCTACACTCCCCAAAACCTTCGGGGAGTGTCTTGGTGGCTACAACAACAACAACCCCCTGATTTATTCTCCTAGGTTTGATTCCTAAAGTTCACCGATGCCTGCTCAACACTCAGGATAGTTTGCGGTTCACCTTTTGAGTCTCTGTGAGAGTCTCCATTTGTCAAGGTCCTTCAATAGGGTATTGTGGTTGACTGTGTCGAAAGCTTTCGACGGGTCAAGCGCCGCGAGGAACATTCTCTCGCAGAAACGCTTTTGCTTTAGTCCACGAACTATCCGAGTGTTTATGGCGTTTGGTGCTGTTGTTGTGCTATGCATTTGCGTAATACACGTTGATGTGTCGCAAGCTGTAAACGTCGGTTGTAATATGGCAGCATTGCGGCCTCAAGCGTCTTTACTACCGGGGAAAGGAGCGATATGAGTATCCTTTGTTGGCGGCTTTCCGCGGTTTTTCGTGGTCATCGCCGTTGATACACTGGCAGCTAATGTGTTAATTTATACAAACAAAGGGTATGTTCAGAAACGCAGCAAGAAACGCAACAGCGGCAGTATTTATTTTTTTGATGATTGTGATGAGCGACGCTTCATGCAAAATTTACGTTTATGAACGTTCTGCTTGTACTACAAAATCAGGTTGCGCTTCAAACTGAGTTTCTGAACGAAGCCAAACTTGCAAATTCGAATTGTTGCAGTTTTGCGCTCAAAGTCAAAACACTGAAATTAATACAATCGGTCGTTTGTGAAATTAAAATTTTTGTATTCTTTATCAAGGTATACATATCATACGATTACAAATTGATTTTGTACATTTCGCCATAAACACATAAACGCATACGAATAATGCAATTGAAAATTTGAGTAAAATTCATTTACTTCAGATTTTCTTTTTTTTTGCGTCTTAAGTATTCTAACTATTAATTTTGTGTGCATTATATAAATTATGCCAAACTAAATAAAATTATTTACATTCAAGTATCTAATAGGTCCAGTCTACGCACTAAACATAAAATAAACTAAAATACATAATTATATAGTAAAATTATTAGGTAGCAGCAAAAAAAAAAAAAAAAAAAAAAATACAGACCAACATAAAAATACGACAATAATTTTCGTAAATACATAAATTAATTTTTAACGCTTAAAATTTCCATTGCCGTTGGCATACGCCGCCGTGGACATCGACATGCTCGTTAAATTCTCATCAGTCACATTCATATTATCGTTAACCCCATCGTTCACTGTCAGCTTGGCCAGATTAGATGCCAGTGCCACATTTGCTGCAGCGCCATTTAAATGCAAATTATTGATACGTAAATGCTCCAACTGCTTCTCCAATAGCGCATCTTCGGCTGTCTTTGTAGTGCCATTAGTATTTGTTTTTGTGCTCGTCACACTGCCGTCGGCATGGCGTCGTAAAGAGGGTGGCGAATTTAGGCTTTGGGGCGTGGTGGAGTAGTAGGGGGAACGTGGTCGCGGTGCATCATCGGCGGGCAAAGCAAAGCCGTGTGAAATCAACATATGGCCAATGTTTACTTCAACACCTGCAAGTAGGTAGACACATTTAATATGCAGTTATTTGTATTTTTTCTTTTTTTTTTTTTAATTTTGTACCTTCCGTCAAGTCAAAAAGTTCAACACCCGGTATGGGCGAACTTTCACGCGCAGCAACGCTGCCATCGCCAACAACAACCTTTTGACGTTCTCTGTATGTAACAACACGCGAAATAAGCCTTTTCCAATTGGCAACTGCAGCAAATATAATAAATTCAATATTAAAATAAAGTGAATTTCAATTTTTTTTTTATATTTATTCTTTTTTTTTTTTATTACACACCTTGCGTTAGCTCCTCGAATTTCTGTATGGTTTGCGGATCCCAAGTATCTGCATCGTTTAGCATTGTCGATTTGACACCAGCTAAGAAACATTCTACCGCTTGAAATCTGTTGCCGTGTAGCCATAAATGAAATTTAAAATAACAGGCAAAATTCTCTCAATATCAAAAAAAAAATAGACCCACCTCAAGGTCAAGAAATCGGTACGCAATTCGAACACCTCATGCGTTGATACATATTCACTATCGCCATAATCCACAAAATACAAATCGAGCACCACTTCATTTGGATTATATTGATTTGGTAGTATGCCAACAATTTCGGCGCGATACCATTTGCCATCATATTTAAATACCGCCGCCACTATTTGTCCCAAATATGGTTCGCTAATTTGATGCAGCGCTTTATTTTCGGGTTCGCTATAATATTCGGTCATCTCTCGTACCATCTCGTCGAGTTTTTTCGATTGTGGTCCAATGATTTGCAGCCAAAATTTGGATGGTGATGCAATTGCTGAAACATAAACCTCCATTGGCTTGTCCTCGTTGCGTGAGGCAAGCATTTTATCACGCGGCGGCATATGTGAACTCAGCGACGTTTGCGATGAGTACATGCTGGAGTTGATGCTGTTGGTTGGCGAACGGCGTGGTTCGCGGCGCTGTTGAACTTCCTCGACGTCGCGTTGCAGTTCTTCGTCTTCTTCGATTTTCTCCTCAATTAATTTGCGTGCAATATTAACCTGTAAGTATTGTTAGTGTTGATTGCATTCGCTTCTTTATTTATTAAATTTTCTTTTATAAAAAATTTCTAGCCCTCACCTGTTGCTGATTGCCAGTGATTAGTATACGTCGTTTGTCCATGGCGCCACCACTGCGTCCGCTGCCCGAATCCACAGCCACCTTAGCTAAAGAGATGCGACATATTTTCTGCATCGCTTCGCCGCAACGTCCCATAATTTTCCCGCAAACACTTTGTGGCACCCAAATTTCCTCCTTCACAATGGGTGCACGTTCGATTTCTTTCGTAAGCAAAGCTCGTGCTTGTTTAACGCCATCAGCAGGGCCAGTTATATCACAGATTTTGTATTTGTCATTTTTGTCTCTGTACCAAAAAGAAAAAAATTAATTAAAATCAATTAATATTATTTTTTTTTTTACAAACCAGCCTCACCTTAAACGAATTTTTGTGCGCGTCTGTTGCTCGATAGCAATTAAATTGGCAGCGCCTCGTCCGACACATAGCGGTACATGTTCATTGGATATTTCAAATTTAATTGTCACTTCCTTCTCCTTTTGTTGTTGTGTTTGTTGCTTCGTCGATGGTTTGCTGGTTTGTGATTGTGCTAGTCGGCTCAGTTTTCGATTGGGTTTTGGTTGCGGCGGCACATCTTCGTCCTCGTCCTCGTCACGTGTTTTAAAATAAGCATACAGCATGGCGCCACCAACCAAAGCCGAGTATTAATTTGAAGGTGGGCATTGTCGCCCAGGGCGTGTTGCGCAGCATTTTTTCCGTTTTTTGGGGCTTGGTTTTGTTTCAAATTTTGTAATCAAATTTTTTTACTACTTATTTATGCTTTAGTATGTATGTAGGTACTAGTCTGAAAGGAAGAGGTTATGGGTGAAATTAAATTTTCGCTTTTAATATTCTAATAATAAAATTGTGTTTGATTAACAAGTTAGATGTATGCATATATGTAGTATATGGATATGGCTATAGCCATCGATAAAATTTCCATTACTTAGTTAAAATTTTCAAAAGTAAATATGTACTACGTAAGTACCCAAAAATCTTTCATATATTTACATATGTATGTACATTTGTGTATATATTAAGTGGCATTAAAATGAAAGCCGGTTGCACGATCAAGTACATATGTATGTACATTAAAGACCTGCGCAAGCTCACTCGCTTTTCTTTGAACACTGTGTGATTCGGTGTCATTGCCAATGTTATGCTTGATTCGGTTTAACATAAGATCAGCACTCGCACGACAGTATATGCTAGCATGAGTTGAGTGACAATGCAGTTTGCTCATTTCCATTTAGCCATGGACACACAGGCTTGAGTATATTTTCTGTGCCTTGCGAGTAGTGTGCGAGAGGACAGTAAAAGCACTAGAAAAATAAACGAATCAACCGAATCATTCTAGTTTGTTTGAGTGAATGCAGTGAGATAAAACGACGCAGCAATGGAAGAAGCAAGTTTCTACTTATTTGTGTATACATACATACATGTACATTAATTTGATAGCTTGTACTTACTTGTACATACATACATTTGTTTTATTGTAATTATATTGATTAGTTAAACTAAATGAAATATATGTATATATGTATATGTGTGTATGTATATATTTTAATAAAATAAATACCCTGCAGGGAACTCATTAACTAGTGAGCAAAATTTCTAGTTACGAACTAGCGAAAAGGTGTCAAAAAGGAACTAGCTCCATTGTAGTTAGACTCTCACCAGTTCAGAAGGAGTGAATAGAGTCACCATTATAAGACACACATTGATTTGTATGCAATTTCGAATTGACAAAAAATTCATGTATTTTTTTCGTTCATCCATTTGCCATCGGGTTTGCATATTTCTACAATTCTCAGATTGTTAGTGAAGCATATCGTATCAAAAGTACAATTTGCATCTTCAATTAATGAAATGAAATGTTCGCTTAATTATGCTTTTCCGAACCCTCACTCTTATTTTTAATTTTTTTATTTTATTACTTTTTAAATATTTTTTTACATTTTTATTTAATGAATAAATAAAAAAAATAAAAAAAAAAATTATCACCTGCCTCGACACCGACAGGATTCGAACCCGCGCTCGCCAGATTGTGTGTCACGCGCGTTAGCCAGTGGGTCATCGCACCACTTGCATGAAGTGTGTCAAATGCTGCACTTAAGCGGCAGATGTAAAACTGTAGAATTTGTAGGTACTTGTCTAGTCCAGAACTATCGAAATTGTGCCAATAAACGAACTAGTGGAAACTGTAGAATTTAGTACTAGTTCGGAACTATCGAAAATGTAGTGCATAGGGTGACAATTGACACCGCCTAGGACATCGCCGTGTTAAATTCGCCAGTTGATAACATGCAAAAGAGATTTAGCTCGCACTAGTAGTGGCGAAAAATGCACTAGAAGCGACCTAGTTCGGAACTAGAGATTTTCGCTACAGGGTATTTACTATTATAGTTGTAGTAATAGTATTTGACTGATATACTAATTATATATGAATTTAGGTATGAGCTAGTATCCAATGCTACAATTTTACTATGTATTTCTTATTTCGCATTTTTTTAGTAAAGCGCTTTATGTATTTATGTATGTACATATGTATGTATACTATTATAATTCCTCTTTTACTCGCATTCGTTACGTATGTACATACATACATACATAGCTCAGTTGCATGTTTCAAGCCTTCCGAATCTATTGCCTTTCGAATCTATTGCCTTACGAATCATTTGTCATTCAACTCAATTGCTTTTCAAGTTATGAGTGAATGAGGGCATATCTCTTTTTGTTGACGTGCAGTGCAGAAACACTTACGCTCTATTTACAAGCTCTTTCGCTCACATGTTGAGCCAATGTTATGCAGATCGGCTCACGCCGTTTTATGCGAGTGGCTTACATCGTCAAATGAGTGAATCGTTGCAGGGGTTTAATGTACATTAGAGTGCATCTAAACTTCAAATTAACGATATTTTACTGTATCGCCCTCTCAATCGACAGTAACATGGTCCAAGATATTACACATTAATTTTGGTCCCGCATTGAGGTTACAGTTCACAGTGTCCACTGCACAACGAACTCGCAACAAATAATATTTTGTGTTCGAAAACTTAAATAAACATCAAGGTTGGTACGGCAAAACAAATAGAAAGTATCTACATACATACATAAAAAAAGCGAAACAAATTCGTACATACATACATATGTATGTATCTCCATAGCAGATTATAAGGGGTGATGCATTTTTTGGTTCGATTTTGAACCTCCTGTCTTTCATGGCAGGCTGAACGAGTATGAAAACTATTACTTTTTGCCTGCTTGTTTTTCTGATAGGGTAGGAATATGATGTGACGTGGAACGATTTTGCGTAATCCCTTGTCATAGATTGAATGAAGAATGGCATATATAAGCGAAAAATCCAACAGCTTATCAGGACCACCGGTAGCCGCAGTGTAGGCATGGGTAACACTGCGCTGCGCGGCGCAATTGCGCTAACACCAACCCTGGTGTTATTGCGCTAACTCCGATTTGGGAAATGCGCCAACTCAATATAGCGCCAACTCAATGTAGCGCCAACTCAATGTAGCGCCAACTCAATGTAGCGCCAACTCAATGATGCGCTATTGCAATATAACACTGACTCAATTTCGTGCGCTAACACCAGCTCCAATATAGCGCTAGTGTAAAATGGCGCAACCACAACGCCAATAACAGCACACCGTATATGACACCGTCACAATTATGTATGCTTGATAGTGATCTAAGTGACTCTAATTTCCAGCATATTTTCACAAATATACGGAATATGTTCCAAATGATTATGAAAATTAAAATTAATTTTGCGCCAAAAGAAATAAAACGGGGATGGTAAACAGTAAGAAGCGAACAAGTGTTATTTATCGATTATTCCATGGCAATTGCGCTAAAGGTGTTATTGCGCCAGAACAGTGCGCGGCGCCACGGTTGGCGCTGGTGTTATTGTATCAGCGCCAAAAAAATTGCGCCATTACCCATGGCTACCGCAGTGCCTAGTGCTTCACTAATATTCGACTGCTGATGGTTGGAGCGTAGGTTCAAAGCCTGGTGTGTTGCTGAAAAGAAGTCTGATGATAAAGAAGTTGGTTTTTTCTTCGAAATAGCCATCACTTCTACCATCGCTGTATGAGTTAATTGGATTTTTCCGCTTATCCCAAAGTATAAAAATTTAAATTAAAAACATAATAATTTCGCGCTAGACACTAACATACATACAAAATAATATTAAGATCTTTAATTTTGAAATTATTGTCGTTAAGTTGAAAAACAACATTCGCACTGAAATTTACCGAATTTACCAAGTGGACACTTATCAATCTTTGGTGTTCCAGTAAGGCCTATTGCCTTGCAAGTCGCAGCCAACATTTTAATGAGATCATTTTTCATCAGGGACGTAACGGTTATAAGAGAAATGGGGTAAAAGTCATATTTAACCATTATCATGAGAAAAAAATTTTTTTTGGTCCTTAATAACCATTATAAAAACCAAAAAACCGTTTTGGACCTGAATAACCGTTATTCAGAATTTTATTTTTTTTGGTCAGCTATAAAAATCAAACCTATTTATTTGTCAATATTTCTGGACGATATTGGTATCAAATGAAAGGTGTTGAGTAGGGATTGTAGCTCTGATTACTTCTTTTAATTTTATACCAATATTGCTTAAAACATTCCAGGGCATCCGGGTCCACTTTTTCACCCATAACTGGGAACCCGACCTACGAATCTTAACAAATACACCTCTATGTAAAAGCCCTGCTCAACACCTTTCATTTGATACCGATATCGTCCAGAAATATTGACAAATAAATAGGCTTAATTTTTTTGCTGACCAAAAAAGAATAAAAATCTGAATAACGGTTATTCAGGCCCAAAACAGTTTTTTGGTTGCCATAACGGTTATTTAGGCCCAAAACGGTTTTTTGGTTTTTATAATGGTTATTAAGGACCAAAAGAAGATAAAGGTTATTTTTGCGTAAGCTTTTCACCACACGAAAAAAATAACCGTTATTTTCGGTCCCTGTTTTTCATACTTAATCGGAATGATAATTTCGGCGAATAAAGGAAAAGAATTTGAGAAAAAAATTACCCGAACCGAACCAAACAATGGCTCACCCTTTACTTACTGACAATGTGCGCCCAATCGTCATGAATAGGATTGACTGGCTGACAGGGCTGGCCGTTATAATAACACGAACTATAGATAAATTATCGTTTATTTATGAATAAGACAATATGCGAGTTCCCGTGGCAGTGATCCAGATCCGGATAAGAAGTTTGCATGCAAATGCAACAAGAATTCTGTGATCCTGGCGTTTATCTGTATCAATTTCGGATCCGTATAGATTGTAATAGGTTGTTTTGATCCAGATAAATACCAGGATCACAAAATTGTTGTCGCATTTGCTTGCAAAATTTGTATCCGGATCTGGATCACTGCCACGGGAACTCAGCTTATATTTACATATGTACATATGTACATACATTTGGCCATATTTTACATTAGGTATGCTTACTTTAACTTTCGAATACATATGTATGTAAAGCGACGTTAGAAAATGAAATCACGAGACGGTCAAGTTAAAAAAAAAAATGAAAATGTTATCTAACAACAATAAAAAATACAAAAAAAAGTGTGTATGAATGAGAAAATGTGCAATAAGACAAATATGTAGTAAGCCTTTAAATGTGGATTCATTGTTCGAGTTCAGAACTAATAAAAACAAGTAAGGAAGCCTAAGTTCGAGTGGAATCGAACATTAGATACTCAGCTGTTGGCTTTCATTGTTTGTTTGCGTTTGATGTAAACACGGTGTACTTTATATAAAGCGTGTGCTGCATAAAGTGGGCGTAGCCACGCCCATTTTCTAAATTTTTATCAGTCATCCAACTAAGCTTATGAATATTATTCTTTGTGCAAAATTTCATCCATTTATGAGTTACAAAGATGTCACGTTACAAATTCCCAAAGGGTGTTCCAGAAATATCTTTGTTAAAAAGTAGGCGTGGTCATAAACCGATTTCAATAAATTTTTGCATGTCTATTAACACAAGTTATAAAAGTGTATAAACCAAGTTTCGTCATAATATCTCAATTATTTGTCGAGTTATGGGCTCCGAAATCTCGTTGATTCCTTTGTCTGAAAAGAGGCGATGCCACGCCCATTTTCCGAAATTTTTCTATTTTTTGTTTCCGATCTATTGTAGAACTCCTGCCATAAAATTTCAGTGATATATCTTTATATTTGACAAAGATATCGCTTAAAATGTTTTTATTAGGCCACTTTATAATAATAATATAAAAGTGGGCTTGGTCGTCAACCGATTTCGCTAAAATTTTGAACATGTATTACTACAAGTAGTGAAAGTGTATACACCAAGTTTCGTCATAATATATCGATTATTTGTCGAGTTATAGGCTCAGAAATCTCGTATATTCCTGCTTCTAAAAGGAGGCGGTGCCACGCCCATTTTCCAAAATTTTTGTATTTTTTGCTATATGTCCATAGTTGAACACCTTCCATAAAATTTCAATGATATATCTTTATATTTGACAGAGATATCGCTTAAAATGTTTTTATTAGGTCACTTTATAAGACCCATATATAAAAGTGGGCGTGGTCGTCAACCGATTTTGGCAATTTTTCGTCAAAACATTTGCCTAAGTAAGTATATCACGCCTACCAAAATTCATCGATATATCTTCAACGGTTTCTGAGTTATGACCCATAAAACTTTCAATGTTTGCCCCTTAATAAGTGGGCGTGGCACCGCCCATTTTCCAAAATTTCACCATATTTCTTCATAAGGGCCTGAGCTCAATACGTGTGTGAAATTTTATCATTCTAGCTCTATTAGTGACTGAGATACAAAATTTCCGATTTTTACTATATAGGGGAGGTGGGCGTGGTCATGGTCCGATTTCGCCCATTTTCAATACCATCCGTTCCTGTCTTGATACCAACTCACATTTCAAATTTCATCAAAATATCTCAATTTTTGCGCGAGTTATCGTGCTCACAGACGGACAGACGGACGGACATGGCTCAATCGATTTCTCTTTTCACCCTGATCATTTTGATATATATAAGTCTATATCTATCTCGATTATTTCATTCTGTTACAATCCACCGTTAGGAAATCAAAACTATAATACTCTGTGTACTAGTACAGCTGAGTATAAAAATATGGTTCAGAACTTTTGGGAATTCCTCTCGCACTCCGAAACACAACAATCGATGAATCCGCCTTTAGGCTTAAAGTTTAGGCCTAAAAACTAACAAATCCAAAAAAAAATGGAATAGTAAGTTTGTGATTAACAATTTGCTATCAAAAATGCAAGTGAAAGGGAGAAAAATAGAGATTATTTTATATTTGCCGGTTTTGAGAATTTGTTAATGAATTTTAAATGAATTGACTTACATATCTACAAACATACATACATATGCATGTATAGTAGGTATATATGTATGTACACAAAATCATGTGTGCATCGAATCACATAAGAGGCAGAAAATAGAACTAACGGTGAGAGCTTCATAAAAATTACGAATACAAAGCGAAAGATCGCTAAAATTAGTCGAGTGACATAATGTGAATGCTCAAACTAATTTGAATGTGGTTTAATGTAGTTAGAAGCCGAATGATTTATGACAAAAAGAAATTAGTGGCTATCTGTTAAAGGAAAGAGGGAAGATGTAGCTGAAATTTTTAAGTACCATGTAGATACATACATGCTATTTACATATCGACGCTTCCAAACAAAACTGTACTAAGTCTGAAAACTGTGTTTTGCAGGAGAAGCTCTCAAAGTTTAAACTCGATAAGAAACTTCAGTTGTATGCTAAGTATATTTTCACTTGTAAGTAACTTCTGTTTGGATTGAACGATCAACACCAAAACTCGATAATATCAAGGTTAGGGTACGCTTTAAGGTGGATTCATCGTTCGAGTTCAGAACTTTTTTGCCATGTGGTTGTTGTATTTTCGGAGTGTGAGAGGAATTCCGAAAAGTTCTGAACTATTTTTATTAGTTAACTCAAATTCAACTTTAGTTCTGAATTCGAACGATGAATACGCTTTTATCATGGTATAAAAAATACAGGTATGTGCATTGTCATTTTGACGCTGTCTTTTTGATTAAAAAGCAGATTTTTGAAGTTTAATCTTATGTCAGTTTTGGCGTATAGTGATGTCAGACTTTTATTTTTTGAATGCGTAGATTTTTGTTTGAAAATTTGGGTATTTCAGGAATCAAAGGACAGAAAGAGAAAGGGCACTAGTGAGCAGATTTATGGAACTTCCGGTAGCTCCTCTTCGCTCACTCCACAAATCTTCATCCACTCTCCGCGAATAAAGGGTATCGTCGGAAATTGGAAAACTTTTATATCACCGTCTTTGCAGCCATATTTAGTATTATTGCACCGCGGAAATAAGCAACTCATATTGTTAAAATCTAGGGTACATATTTTTTTGTAATTGGATTGGACATTTGTACATACATACATATATAGACTGAAATGCTCACTTGGTACGGTGGTGTACATACATATCGTCGTTTAAAGTGCAAAACTGCGTGACATTTCTGCCAAAAATCAGATTTCATCAAAAATACATTCCTGGCGTCCGTCCCCATCCATTCATGCAACAATTTTGAGATTCACACAACGCAATTCCAAATAATGACACAGTTTCAAAACCGCTTTTTTAAGGAAATTTTTCGAACCAATACCGCGAATAATAGGTGTTATTGCTTTATAACTGTACTGTAATGTACTAAAGTTGATTATACTTTCATAAACACGAAATGGATTATAACTTTACTTTATTGAAGAAAAGTTTTTACGCACGCCTGAAAAACCGCCTATACGTCACTATTGAACAAAATAAAAGACGCAAAACCGCTTATAAATACATAAGTAAGCCAATAACTGCACATTTAACTGTTTTTCGCCAAAATTATATTTGGATTAAGAATATAATCCAAAAATTTACCTTGGTTTGGATGTGGGTTTGCAAAATTCCAAACCGTTTTGAATTAAAACAGTTTTTACTGTCTCCTGTAAAATTTGGGTGGTAGCGGATACGCGGTATTGCACTTTATGCGACAAAATGGAGTTATAATAGATCAATCTCCAAAATCTCCCCAAACTATATACCAGAGTGATCACAAAGCCTAAATTAAAAGTGATTGTAACTACTAAACTAAATTAAAAACTCACCGAGAATACCGGAAAGGGGCTACTTTGTAGTACGGCCAAACTGATATTCCGTGAAGTAAAAATCCGAAATGAATCTTTTATGAATCACTGATGAAATTCATCTATGACTGAGGAGGCATCAGTGAGTACTTTCAAATAAAGACTGCTGAATTTTTCATATAAATGGTTTGCTTTTTTCAAAAAAAAAAAAAAAAAATAATAATAGTAATAAAAATTGTACTCAGAAGAATCATCAATGATCATTCAGCAGTGAAACAAATTTACTGCAGGATGTGTAATTTTTTCAAATTGAAAAAATTTCTTTCAATTCAAATTGAAAAAGTTCGTTACTATGAATACCATGGTTACAATTTATTTTTAAAACAAAGCAGTGAAAAATGCCATTAATGGAGGATTTTTATCATTGAGTATGGCAGCACGAAATGTCATAATCTGCTTAATTGTCAGGTGGTTAATATGGCGACGAAAACTTGACGTTTGTTTTACCTGGTATACTTATACCATGCGCCTTTATATAAAACCGAAAGAAAAAATAAAAATTTTCTGCTTGGTTTTTCATGGCAAGCTCTTAAAATTTTTATTCTGTAAAAATCTCGAGTTGTATTATATGTACACTTTTGCTTATAACCTTTGATTGGATTGTCCTATTGATACCAAAATTAGACAGCATCTAAATTAAGACACGTAATACTTGAAAATGCCAAAAAACGTGAAATGTACTAATTCGACTTAGTACAGTATTCTTTGGAAGCGTCGATATGTACATATGTACATACATACATACATAGGTTGGCCCTCGGGAGTGATAAAAAATAAACTTTCTATGTATAAAACGTAAAAATACCACTTTGTGTTGCTGTTGATGTTGTAGCCACCAAGACACTGTGTCTAACCGGTGTCTTTCGAGCGAACAAACTTAAAATAATTTGGAGAAACTATCCGGTATGGCTGCATGCCGGAGACTAATTCAAAATCCCGTATGAAGTCGATTGATCAATTTAGGCCGGATAACCGTTCATCATTACATTTCTTTTAGGGATAATAACAATTTCCAAGACTATGCCCTATGACTATCGCAAGGACGCCTTCGCATGAATGACTTTGTATTGTAAAAAAAGCAATGAAGCGAAAGCTTCGGGTTTTCATTCCGAACTCATGCTTTTTCATATGGTCGTTATTATACTCTTGCTAGGTATTCAGCATGAACGGTAGCATTATTGCAGTACTGAATATACTTACAGCTGCCTACCATCTAACTTTTGGGAATTGACTTTTTCATTGCAAGATCCCTCTTTAGAATAGTTTGTCCGTTTTACTTCCATTCATAGTTCTGGGCAAGGTTGATACATATATCATGGACCAACCTTGGTTCTGGGGTGTAAGGTTGACTTTGACGAGAACAACTCGGATTTAAGTACATTCGGCCAAAAATTCTACCACAGCTAAACTCATCTGTTATAGTGAGGGATGCATACATACCTACGTATGTATTTTTGTTAGAACAATAGCAATATTAAGTTAGGTCTAGATATGTGAATAACTGGGTGATAGGAAATGAATTCCTTGTAGGTATACATTAGACTGGCCTCAGCATGTATGGATTTTTTTTTTTTGTTGAAATTTGTATATTAACAGTTCTTAAAATATGAGGTTTAGGGTTAAAAAGACGGCCTTAATTTTTTGGCCCGATCCGTTGTCTAGTTGACCCTCATTGAGCCCAATGTATGGAAAATTTTATTTTTTAACCTTGAACATGATTTTTTTTAATATGTCTGTTTTGAGAGATAAAAATTCTCTTGCTGAGCCCTTCTTGCGTTTTCTACACCTAAAACAAAGTATCAGTACCGTTGCTTTGAGTTGCTAAGTGAATATAACGGTACTTAACGAGCAAAAACAATCAAATTCCAAGACATTGCTGCTGTTTTTCACCCTGCTCTTAACGTGCTGATACAAATGTTGAAATGAGTCTAACTATTCCAGCAGGGAAGTAAATTTCCAAACAGCTGATCGTTTGACAGTTTTACCAGAAATAGTCAGCAGTAGTCAGTAGACTGTTGCATGAGTACATTCATATGTCCAAACGAGTTAAGGCCCTGTTATACTTGCATAGCATTGCAAAGCAGGGCAGCGCAAAACATATAGCGCATAGAGCTGATTATACTTCGCATAGACGTGCAACCATGGTTAATTAATAAAAGTTTTCGCATCCCGACATTCGTACATACATACATACACACTCCATGTAAATTGTTTGTGTATTCTGTGGTGCTTCTGTCAAAATCATAGTTCGCCTTTGTAGAAATCATATTGCACCATGCTCAAAATTGATCCCAGTTTGATATAAGCACCATTATTAAAGTAAAACAGTAGAAAAAAGTGAAAAATCAGCTGTTTAGTAAGTTAACCTGTATAAATTAGCCTTGCGTGCAACCCTTCGCACACTCAGCACACACACATTCGTGTTGCCAAATGTCAAATCGCATAGCACATAACACAGAAATCAAAATTCAACAGACTTCTATGCTGTGCCCTGTGCCGCTATGCGTTGAGTAATCGATTACACGGAAATCCCATTAAACAGATTTCGTATGTGACAGTTCTTATGTTGTGCGCTGCTGTGCTATGCAAGTATAACCGGACCTTACTCGTTTGGTTTTCTTGTAGTGAAGTACAACAACTCGCTTTATTATGAGAACTATGTTACTCGTACATGAACCACAATGAATAGTGTGCGTACACTATCCGATCGTCATGATGCCAGCCACACACCTTGCAATTTTTTATACAACATGAGCATGTTGCGCTGGAAATCGCAATGTTTTTGGGGCTGTTGTATGAAGTTGTGTATCGGTTGTACGAAAAATCAAAAAGTTCAAGGTCCGATTATTAGGAGCTTCTCCAACTGTCATTGCTTTTTATTGGAGAAAATGTTCCAAACTTTACTAAAGTACGCCAACCCGGAGCAACATCGCATGCTAGGTTCATGTCGAAATGCATATATTGCTATAAAATATTTTTGTTTCGCGATCAGTTCAAATTGACTTCATCGGAATTGAAAAACCTTCGCAGTATTTGTATCTTCTTGACAAACATTTACGTTCCATATTGGTTTACATGCATTAATGCAATAGATGCACCAGCACAAGATCTCAAATTAATAAAAGATGCCATTTTATATTTTGATAAAGAAGTTTCTAATGCCTTGTTGCATAAGATTAAAAACCATTTGTGGTACTTGAGTGAGGAAATTGTTGGGTTATCATTTTTCGATGAAAGCATTTCTTTGAATATTAATACATCATTTATAAATTCGGATCCTTCTACGTGGCAAACCAAAGATGATTATCGCAAAGCGAAATCGGCATGTCAAACTTTGGCAGTGGTGAACGATGCAGCCGAAAGGGCAGTTAAGTTGATAACAGACTTTAACCGTACCTTAACGTATGACGAAGAGGATAAACAATTCCTACTGCAAGTAGTTGAACATTATCGTAAGACATTTCCGTCTCACAAAAAGTCCATTTTATTGAATTGATATTGTTTTTATTATTCTTAATTTCTTGAAATTTCATAAAATAAAAAAATAAAAAATTAATTAAAGAAAAAATTTTTTAACCTTTTAAGCTTGATGAGGGTCAACAAAGCTTGGTGCGATCTGAATAAAAAAATAGGACGTTATTTCTTATACCATACCTCACCTTTTAGGCAGTGTTTATTAATAGAATTCGAGAAAAAAAAATTTGCGGCCAGTCTAGTATACATGCAAATATGTACATATAAAAATGTTAGAACATTATGCTTAACATATCTGTGGTCACAAGCAATAGCCGCTTAAGTCGACTTAGGAAGATTTCGAGTTATATATACCACGTTATTCTCCTTTCAAGTAAAACTCTATATTTCTGTAAAATCCCCATGCTTATAACTTAATTCAGTCAAAAGATATAAATAAAAACATTTAGGCTTAACTTAGAATAGAGGTATTTTAAACTTGCTATAACAGCCAAAGTAGATTTATAAATTTAATCAAATTTCTTCATGACATTTTGTTTTATTTACAAAATTTGATCGTAACATTTTGGATGGCTCACTGATTTTGCGTCCATAGTTTTTAATCGACTTTTATGATTTGTTAAGAAACGCCTTCGAATATAAAAATCAATTTATCTCGAAATCATATTTTTCGACTTAAGCGATTATTGCAAATTGCCACAGATATGTATGTACATATGTTAAAGATATCTTTTTTGTGAATTAAAACCAGTTTAACAGCTTTCGTTGCAGTATTGGTGCTGAAAGTCGGTGATCAGTTGATTGGACGAACGTTTACGGCGAAGTGAGGATTTGTACACATGCATAGATATACATTTTGCTGACGAGGACACCGGTTATATACATATGTACATACAGTCACGTGACAAATAATAGGGACACTTGCCTTGAAATATTTCAAAGATCGATTCTGCTTCAATTTCTAAACAGTGGTCAAAACTTATACACTAATTTCTTGCTCAGATGTCTCCGAAGTAAGGAACAATTATTTAATTGGCCATTTTTGGGTGGTTTCATAATGGCTGATGATTTCGTGAAGTGAGTTCGTTTCAGCTTGTGAAAAATAATAGGGACACTAAACTTCAATTAAATTTTTTTTCGAAAGGGTGGAGATTTTTATACATAATAAGAAACTAAGTCATTGTATATCAAATAAAGTTTTATAATATACCAGGTTTTTAATCCTATAATACCATCAGTGGCCTAGAATCGGTCGAGGAGACCCCTGCACTATTCAACTTATAGCAAAAAGAAAAAATCTCCAAAATAAGTGTTTTTCGTGCCGGGAAATTGACGAAATGTGAAATTGTTTTGAAATAATGTGGGGAAAATACTGTAAAATATAATCCAAAAGTAAAAAAACACGGACGGGTGGAAGCCAAAAATATCCCCACAGATTCAAAGGATTAATACAGATATTTGTAAGAAAGGATCCGTTATGTCTTTCCATGACATAAAAACTTAAGTTTTATTTAAACATGAAATCTCCCACAATTCGAAAAATGTTAGTTTTAAAAGATTTAAAGCCAAAAAGGCCAAGAAAACCAAACATTTCGGAGACCACCACATCCCCTCATCTATAAAAATCTCCACCCTTTCGAAAAAAAAAATTTATCGAAGTTTAGTGTCCCTATTATTTTTCACAAGCTGAAACGAACTCACTCCACGAAATCATCAGCCATTATGAAACCACCCAGAAAATAGCCAATTAAATAATTGTTCCTTACTTCGAAAACATCCGAGCAAGAAATTAATGTACAAGGTTTGACCACTGTTTTGTATGTATGAATTCTCTTCACCTCGAGTGCGCAAAACGCAGCAGATTAGTAGGTACGGCATTCCCTGGAACGCAAAATAGTTATCAGCACCTACGATCCAGCGTTTTTCTATCGTAGCTGTGTATGGATGTACCTATTCAGGCCACGTTGTGCTAATTTTCCAAATGAACCATGAAGCACATGCATATATGTACATATTTCTGTATACAGTATTTCCCGGCATTAACCCTTATCACTCCAAATAGGTGTTGATTCATACATATTTTCCTAGTGGCATGTATGTATACATATTTACATTACCTTGGAAAAACTTATGTAGATTTAGACAACAGAGCTGACTATACATTTGTTGAATTGAATAAAGTTTCGCTTGTTTAATTTGGCTTTGTTGAGAAACTCAGTTCGAAGCGCAACCTGCTTTTGTAGTACAAGCAGAGCGTTCATAAACGTATATTTTTCATGAAGCGTCGCTCATCAGAGTCATCAAAAAAATATTTACTGCTGCTGTTGCGCTTTATGCTGCGTTTCTGAACATACCCTTTATGTACATGTATATAATACATGCGTATATTTCTCCTATTACGTATACCCGCTATATGTAGATATGTAAAATATATCAAATGAAATCACCGCGTATGGCAGTTCATTTGTATATACATACTATATACTTACAAAATAGTTGCTGATTTTGACTACGAACCCTTCCAATTTGTTTTTCCTTTGATTGATATGATGCTTCTTTAATAATTTAAAAGAACCTGATATTTATTTTATAAAATGTTTCCTTTAAAATGAATGAATTCCGAGAACCACTGCTTAACAAAAATGCAACATTTTCCTCTTGTCAGACACAAAATGCCAAATATAAATAAGTGTTGTTAAACACGAAAAAATATCTGTGTTGCCAATCCCCATTAAAGGTCCCCACAAACAGACGCGATACGATACAGTCCACATATGCAATTGTGCATGACGCGATACGATTTTTCATATGTGGGCTGTATCGTATCGCTTCTGTTTGAGTAGGGCTTAACACAGGTTACGCCAAAAAATCTTATTTCCTAATCTAAGAAAACAGTACTTATCGAGATGCACCCACTTCTCTTACTATTCATAAGAATATTTTCGAAAATACTAGTTTTAATAATAAAACTGATAACAACAACTTAAAAAACTTAAATTATAAAAACAGCTATTCCGCTTTCTCGAGGCCTGTTTTTAATTTGTTAATTACTATGGCATCGTGGTCGCTCTATATCGTATCAGCTGTGTGAACAAGACAAGGCGAGTTTTTTGTAGTTTTTGAATTCGATTTGGATCGGCCAATGTTTTTGTTTATTTGCACGTTTTTTTATTTTCCTACGAACATATATATAATACTTCTATATTGCTACTATGCAATTATTTTGTTGGTCAAACTTCACAGTAACGATATACTGTAAAGCTGATTCCACATAGAACTTTGTGTTGCGCTACCTGACATTTTCTGCGTGACAGCTGAGATTAAAATACATATATCTATATGAGGTTTCTCACATAACAAAAAGTAACGCAACGCCGAAGTTACGTAAAGCACAAAGTTGCCCAAATCTCAACTTTTGGGGGCGTTGAAATTTTTTTCAGTTTCACTTTAATTCAAATGTAAATAAACAAATTTAAATTTCGCACAATTGAAAAATAATTTAATACATTTTTATTTTCTTATTTACTTTTTTGTAAATAAAGCGGAGAATGAGAGATTTTTAAGAAAATAAATATTTTTTGAGTGATGTTGCAGCGTTCATTGTGGCATAGGTTTTCAGTTTTGCGTTGTTTGACATAGAAAGCGGCGTAACGCAAAGCGGGAAAAGTTTTATGTGGAATCAGCTTAAGAAAGGGAAGCAAGATTTCATGGGCGTCGTTAAACATTTCTTTTCAAAGACAAGGGGGCTACAGAAAAATTTGATAATATGAAATACATAGGTATTTTATTTAACAAAGATATTCAGATAATTTTGTTTGAAAACTAGATTTCAACAATTGGGCATGAGTTCAAAAAAGTATCAACTTCGTATAGAAGTAGGAACATATTGAATTATTGGCAAATTTTATTTTTGGCACAAGTGCCGCTTAGGCGGTTAGCAATTTCACTTAGGCGGTTATGAAATTTAAACGACGATATATATATATTGTGACTTTATTTAATTTACGAAAATATAAATTATCTGCCTTATTTTTAGCATGTAGGTTTGCATACATAAGTTATTTGGTTGTGAACTACGTTGAAATAATAAATACATGTGTACAATTTTGTTTTCGAAAGATTGGCATTTCATTGTTTAATCTACTGCTTTCTGTTTTTATAACGACCATGAAAGTTTTATATGAAGGGAACAACGACCCCTTTTAATCCCCCTTCTGTTTTTTTTGTAATGCTACTACAATTTTACAAATGTGTGTGTGACATATATTCACATATACGACTTTTGCTTGTGATGACGCATGCGCACAAATTACATATGCAGTGAGCATGATTCAACAATAAAGCCCAAATTACATCAGCGATGTGGCAGCGGGCAGCGACGGTTTTCGGAATCAGCTGATGCGTCTAATATGAGCAGTGACTGCCAGACCAAACACAATAGAGCGTTCGCAGTATTTGGCAGTGACTTCTTTATATATTCGGTCTGTTTCCTTTTACCTTGGACACGTGGTGACATAAATTTACTTACCATTTTCATGTTCACTTTTTTCAACTAAAATAATCAATCTTGTTTCATTTTTTCCTCTGCTCTTTCTTCTTCTTTGCTTTTGCATCCCGCCAGCAATATTTGCTAGTGGAAATTAATTAAGTAAAAATTAAATTATCTCCCGCTTGCTGGCATCAAAGTACGGAAACACAAAATTAGTAAAAAATATATTACATTGGATAGTACGGAAACAGACATAAGTTCACATCAACACTTAGAAGTTGGCTGCGATCCAAGGCAGCAGCAGCGAATTTAGAATTTGGGCTAAACGGAGCGGTGCTGCCAGCTGCCTCTGCTGTATTATGTGCCGCTTCATTGCAAACCGTAGTTTCTAAAAATCAGCTGATTTCGAAAAACAGACGCTGCCACAGCCACATCGCTATTGTAATTCCGGCTTTAGTCTCAAGTGTGAATAGCTGCCACCGATTCATGCAAAGAGGAATGTAGAAGAATTTGACTGATTCGGCCCCTATGGAAATGCTAGGGTGCGTGTGTGTGTGGCATATGTCAACAAAACAAAATGCTTGTGTTCGTGTGTTTATGAAGATTGAAGAAGAAGTCAGCTGATCTTATGCATTCTCCTTATTGTTCCTCCATGGCAGTGAGAAACGAGTTCAGCGCGACCAGAACCATGACCAAATAATCACAGCTATTCTACAATTCCTCGGAACTCCGAACGCGGCGACGCCGGCTGCTACGACAAAACGAAAATTGGTATTCTGGTTTACGACGTATCGAACATAAGTGTTGTTAAGTGTTAAACTATGTTCGAATCAGTGTTAGGTAGCGTTTATGCGAAATAATTTGTATTATTTGACAGCACATTTGTATTTTTGACAGCAAATTTATATTTTCAGTAAGTTTTAGATTAAATTTTCACAAAGAATATATTAAATGGTTAAAAAATGGATTCCATTGCTGCAACAGCTTATTTAGTGAAAAAATAAATGGAAGAACAAAGGAATTTGGACATTAATTTTAATTCAATTTTTTTAAATATTGCTTTCAATTATAAAAAAACAGTGACAACATATATGAAAACGGCATTTATAGAGTACTGTCACCAAGTTTCATGCGATAATACCTTGTAATTCGGAAATTAACACCGGCTAAGCTTGGATAGAATGAACCAATTTTATTTATTTACAAACTACTGCGAATTTTTCAGTGAAACTTTCAGGAAATATTCTTTGGATGATAATTCATCTACCTTCAACGCTTTCAACTATTATTAAATTATAATATTAAAGTTCTCCAAAAGGAGAATTCTGCCGGCTGAGGATTTTTTAAAGCGCGCCTAAAGGCCGGTGACACAAAGAAGTCTTCTACACACACATTGCTTTAACAAGGAATATCTCTTGCGCTATAATCGTCCGCGGGAGCGACTTTTTTATGATCTGTGATAGGATCGTTGTTCATTATATACAAATTTTCCCTTAACACCAGTGGTACATTATTGCGATTCCCACTTTAACTATTAGTAATTTAAAAATAATGAAAAAAACTGGACTCCATGAACTCAAGGGCAATGAAAATGCCAACTTTAGTGAAAATAACATTTACAGCTTATTCCAACAAAGTTTCATGCGAAAACCTCTTGCAGTTGGTTTGTTTTACACTATGTATTTATAGTAATATGTTACTGTGTAACCTAAATCAAACGCAAGTCGTCAATTTAACGCACGCACGCAAATTTTTCATATGCGTTGAACCGAAATTGACTTGCGTGCGTGTTCAGATAAAGAAATAGAAAAATACAGAAAATCAGAGAAAATCTTGTTATTTTGTGGAATATGTACCTAACAGACACGATATCAAAAGCAAGTGTCAATTTTTTTGCAAACAATCACCCACAATGCTTAATTTCAACTGTCACGCAAAACAAAAATTGGGCGTCGAATTTGCTTTTTACGCACGCCGTTCAATTTCGGTTACTCCCATACAAGTTGTATGGGCATGAGAAATTTTTGACAGTAAATTGACGGCGTGCGTTTGATTTAGGTTACACAGTTATATTGATGCAATCCATGGATGACGCTCCACACTGGTCGCATATCAACAAGTTTTTATGGATCGCAAAACATAAAAGCAAATTTGAGATCCAGGTTGCGATCAATCAAATCATGAATATGTATATATCGTGTAGCAGGAATTTTGTGACTCGCCAGGACGCATTGAGCATGAACGGATATAGAAAGTGAGCACGTTTCTTCGATTTGTTAGTTTCTCGTGCAAATGTTTGTAAATCATGTTGCAAGGCGATATTTTAAATCTTTAAAAAGACACAGTCAGGCAAAAATGCTTAAAGGAGTACATCTTGGCACAGAAATTATGCCCGACTTGCGCTACCCACTCATATTACATGATCGTAGTAATAATACACAATTAAAATTATTTTCAGAAGCTTTTATTAAACAATAATATATAAATATTGCTAAAAAGGATAATAAATTTTATTATTAAATAAAACTTCAATACGTTGCAACTCCTTGTACTTATTTCCCTCTATTCAGTCTATTGTACTAAAGCAGATTCCTTTTGTTCACTTATTTTGCAAAGAAAAGGCCAGTAGCATAGCTAAACCAAGCCTGTTTTGTATAATAATGTTGCATAAATTTAAAAATCATAGTTTAATTACATTAAATTGGTAATATTTCCAAAAATAATCAAAATTTCTATTGCCTCCGACACACAAAATCTGACGGAAAGAATCGCTCCGATAAACTGTCAAAAATCCGATCCATCGTGAACCATCCGTTCATGCTCAACGCGTCCTGGCGAGTCACAAAATTCCTGCTACACGATATGTTCATGACTTGATTGATCGCAACCTGGATCTCAAATTTGCTTTTATGTTTTGCGATCCATAAAAACTTGTTGATATGCGACCAGTGTGGAGCGTCATCCATGGATTGCATCAATATAACATATTACTATAAATACATAGTGTAAAACAAACCAACTGCAAGAGGTTTTCGCATGAAACTTTGTTGGAATAAGCTGTAAATGTTATTTTCACTAAAGTTGGCATTTTCATTGCCCTTGAGTTCATGGAGTCCAGTTTTTTTCATTATTTTTAAATTACTAATAGTTAAAGTGGGAATCGCAATAATGTACCACTGGTGTTAAGGGAAAATTTGTATATAATGAACAACGATCCTATCACAGATCATAAAAAAGTCGCTCCCGCGGACGATTATAGCGCAAGAGATATTTCTTGTTAAAGCGCTGTGTGTGTGGAAGACTTCTTTGTGTCACCGGCCTTTAGGCGCACTTTAAAAAATCCTCAGCCGGCAGAATTCTCCTTTTGGAGAACTTTAATATTATAATTTAATAATAGTTGAAAGCGTTGAAGGTAGATGAATTATCATTCAAAGAATATTTCCTGAAAGTTTCACTGAAAAATTCGCAGTAGTTTGTAAATAAATAAAATTGGTTCATTCTATCAAAGCTTAGCCGGTGTTAATTTCCGAATTACAAGGTATTATCGCATGAAACTTGGTGACAGTATTCTATAAATGCCGTTTTCATATATGTTGTCACTGTTTTTTTATAATTGAAAGCAATATTTTAAAAAATTGAATTAAAATTAATGTCCAAATTCCTTTGTTCTTCCATTTATTTTTTCACTAAATAAGCTGTTGCAGCAATGGAATCCATTTTTTAACCATTTAATATATTCTTTCTGAAAATTTAATCTAAAACTTACTGAAAATATAAATTTGCTGTCAAAAATACAAATGTGCTGTCAAATAATACATATTATTTCGCATAAACGCTACCTAACACTGATTCGAACATAGTTTAACACTTAACAACACTTATGTTCGATACGTCGTAATCCAGAATACCAATTTTCGTTTTGTCGTAGCAGTCGGCGTCGCCGCGATCGGAGTTCCGAGGGATTGTAGAATAGCTGTGTAAATAAAAGTTCAATACGTTGCAACTCCTTGTACTTATTTCCCTCTATTCAGTCTATTGTACTAAAGCAGATTCCTTTTGTTCACTTATTTTGCAAAGAAAAGGCCAGTAGCATAGCTAAACCAAGCCCTTTTTGTATAATAATGTTGCATAAATTTAAAAATCATAGTTTAATTACATTAAATTGGTAATATTTCCAAAAATAATCACAATTTCTATTGCCTCCGACACACAAAAGCTGACGGAAAGAATCGCTCCGATAAACTGTCAAAAATCCGATCCATCGTGAACCAGAATGCCGATTTCCGAACTTCGAAAAAATCTGACGTTCATCGGACGTCAATCGAATTGCAGAATGCCATTTGATCCAATTCACCTCCGATGAAAGTGGATCGTAAACCGGAATAGATGTGAATAATATGGTCGTTTCACTGAAAAGGGAAAAGGCGATTCCGTTGAACGGCCGTAGATAAAACTGTCAAAAACAGAAAAAACGCCAGCGAACATACAAGCGAACACACAAGCTATTTCCAGGAATAACACGTGCAAGAGGGTAAAATCAAAACAAAAGACAATAATTTGACAGCTTACTTTTCCAAAAACAAAATAGCCGTCCTCTGCTGCGTCCACCATTTTATTATTTCATCATGACCAGAACCAAGGCTTATCCAAATAGAGGTTATATTACTTCCGTTTTTATGTGTGTGTTTTCTTTAAAAATGTCAATGTGAAAGAGAAGAGAAATGAATTTCAAGGTAAAATTTTTGCCAATTCGTTTTGTCTGACATTCACACTTTTTAGTATACATACACAACTCCAATCAGCTTATCTACTGCGATATCCTTCTTTAGATAATTCTTGACCAGAACTGAAACACATTAGCCGTGTTTCACATACGGTGATCCTAACCCAGATAAAAATTTTTGCATGTAAATGCAACAACAAAGATTTCAGCTGGATTAAACCAGATAAATTGCTGGTTCAATTTCTGATCCGCCCTGTTCGATTTGTTTTTTCCGTGCTGATTTGGCAGCACAGTACTTTTTTGATTTGGCAGAACTGAAAAGTGACATTTGTGTATGTATACATATATATAGATATACCCTGCAGTAAATTTGTTTCACTGCTAAATGATCATTGATGATTCTTTGTTGAATATTCATCACTATCGTTTTGCGTTGGTGCAAGCGAGCAAGGTATATTGAAAAAACCAAACGAAATACCATCTAGGCGGTTAAAAACCAACGAGCCAGCTTGTATTTCGGTAGGTTTTTTGACATTCGGCAGCTTTTCTGACAAAGTTTTCAATTTGACAACTATAAAACAAATTATATTTAAAATAAAAAATATATGGAAATACAAATTTCTTGTAAGCTTCTGCTTTGGCCGTAAGGGGAAAGAAGAAGTCCGGAAGAAAAATTATACTGCGCACTGGCTTCTCCTTATAACATGGAATACATAGCTATCCCGCCATTTGAGTTTCATAATTTATTTCAGTAATTTAAATTCAAATTTCCAAAAAAATAATTTTTGAAACAGTTATTTTCATTTAGTTTGAAGTTTAAAGTCAATCAAATTGTTTTTGAGGGAGTATTTGTCTCTTTTTAATGTACAGAAGAATTGTTTTTGCGCTATTATAACTCTGACGAATTTTATGGCCGAGCTTCTCTCCCAATTCGAGGTGTGCTCCTTTTGTTTTTCCTACCATTGGACAGTTTTATGCCGGCTCCGAACGGAGTCATATAGGCATGAGGAAAGCAAACCATTTATTTGAAAAAATTCAGCAGCCTTTATATGAAAGTATTCACTGATGCCTCCTCATGATGAATTTCATCAGTGATTCATAAAGGATTCATTTCAGATTTCCCAGCAGTAAAAATCTGAAATGAATCCTTTATGAATCACTGATGAAATTCATCATGAGGAGGCATCAGTGAATGCTTTCATATAAAGGCTGCTGAATTTTTTCAAATAAATGGTTTGCTTTCCTCATGCCTATATGACTCCGTTCGGAGCCGGCATAAAACTGTCCAATGGTAGGAAAAACAAAAGGAGCACACCTCGAATTGGGAGAGAAGCTCGGCCATAAAACTCGTCAGAGTTATAATAGCGCAAAAACAATTCTTCTGTACGTTGAAAAGAGACAAATACTCCCTCAAAAACAATTTGATTGACTTTAAACTTCAAACTAAATGAAAATAACTATTTCAAAAATTATTTTTTTGGAAATTTGTATTTAAAATTACTGAAATAAATTATGAAACTCAAATGGCGGGATAGCTATGTATTCCATGTTATAAGGAGAAGCTAGTGCGCACTATAATTTTTCTTCCGGACTTCTTCTTTCCCCTTACGGCCAAAGTAGAAGCTTACAAGAGGCAAATTTGAAATTTGTATTTCCATATATTTTTTATTTTAAATATAATTTGTTTTATAGTTGTCAAATTGAAAAATTTGTCAGAAAAGCTGCCGAATGTCAAAAAACCTACCGAAATACAAGCTGGCTCGTGGGTTTATAACCGCCTAGATGATATTTCGTTTGGTTTTTTCAATATAACTTGCACGCTTGCACCAACGCAAAACGATAGTGATGAATATTCAACAAAGAATGATCATTTAGCAGAGAAACAAATTTACTGCAGGGTATATGTATATATATGTATACATACACAAATGTCACTTTTCAGTTCTGCCAAATCAAAAAAGCACTGTGCTGCCAAATCAGCACGGAAAAAACAAATCGAACAGGGCGGATCAGAAATTGAACCAGCAATTTATCTGGTTTAATCGAGCTGAAATCTTTGTTGTTGCATTTACATGCAAAAATTTTTATCTGGGTTAGGATCACCGTATGTGAAACACGGCTATTGAGTAGATAGGCTGTTAGCAATATAGAAGTATTATATATATGCCTACGAAGAAAACATGTCTACAACTCCAGGAAGGAAAAGTATCCAAAATTTTAATGATAATTTAACACCTGTGCGTTGTAAGTATTTCAACATATAAATAGGTATATACATATATGCATAGATACATACCCAAATCAAAATATACTTGCAGTCCCTGACAGCCCGCGTACCGTAAAGTCAACCAACGCTGATGCAAATGTTGCAGCAACGAAATCTCGTTTGGATACAATCGTCTCAGTCTTGCAGAGCAACTTTACCAAATGGCAGGTGGCACAAAAACGAGGCACATCTATTTGCACAGCAATCGAAGCAATTAAAACTCGGGCTTTGGAAGGCAAAGATGCCCTCACAGAGGCTACTGAAACGCTTTATCCCACCGAGTTGCGAACCCATCTAGATAAATTGAATGTTATTGTAACCATATTCGAAGATATAACGAAGAGTACAAAAGAATCGCTAAGGCAATTGGTAGCATTAAGCAAACTACCTGGCACTGATGATACCATTTTTTATCGCACTTGGCAAATACCGCAGTACATTCAATTTTTGAATGAAGTGGCGGATAATTACGATCAGGAGACTAAGATGAAGCAATTCGTTGCTCGTAAGTATATTTTCCATATGTGTAGCGGTAAATTCGAAGTTGACCAATCAAATCTTGTTACATTTGTAGGTGAATTACCCCACTGTATGAATAGAGCAGATCTAATACGTTGTACAACAGCATGGGAATATCCACAATTTGTCGACGATTGGACTGCGCTTATGTTTACATTTTTAAAGGAGGAAACTAGAAGTATTAAGTAAATTGTTCCAAGAATATCAGATCTATGTAATAGCTGGACTCTGGCTTAAAGCTGGACTCTCCCTTAAAGCAGTGGAAAAAATTTAACTTTAAAACATGTCATTTTATATTTGTGCATATTAAAACGAATGTATGTATGTATGTAAATAAAATATTTAGGATTAATTAAATGATAAGTTCATGTTTTGTTTGTTCTTTGTTTCGTTTTGTACTCTTTGTAGTAACTATTTTAGTTTTTAATCACTTTCGGTAGGTAAATGGTGGCCAAAGCACCTACAGCTGCTATTGTGCATATTAAAGTGCAAATACCAAAAGAGGAATATGAGAATTTCTTACTACTTTTGTTAGTTGCTACCAGGGAGCTTTTGTCGTCAATCAACTGAAAATAATTTTAAAAAAACATTTATTTTATATATTTGTAGTAATATTAAGATGAATATAACAACCTTAGATAAATCCTCGACTTCTTTGTCGATCTCAGTGGTTGCCGTCTTTAGCTCAGCTAGCGCTTCTAATACAAAACGACTAGCAAAACTTTTCTCTCCCACCACAATGTCTTCCGGTGGCATTATTTTCAATTTGTAATTTGCGGCTGATAAAGCAGATCTCATATTCTCCAAATGATCAATGGCATTGCCCAATATTTCACGATTGTACATTTTGGCTTCGGGCATATCGCAAATACTAGAAAGGAAAGAAATTTTTATTGATTTAATTCTTAACATTGTACATACATATGCATGTATGCATTTGCTAGTTTACTCCTTATATGTAGGATCCTGATTGGGTAACTCGGTGAAAAATGCAATTAAATCATCACGTTCCTTTGCATTCTTGAAACCAATCAATTCCAAGTCAAAATTGGACAGTGAAGCCAAATCGCGATATGAGATTTCCTCTGTCAACAATTTCTCTATGCATTCGCTAGAGTTATCGCCATGTGAGGATAGTAGTGTGGTAAGAGCCTCGCGATTGCAACGTCTATCGCCACTGGAACGTACCCACGATTTGCGTGGTAGCCTCGTAAAATTACTATCCCGCTCGTGGTTTATACTGCGTTTTTGGAAGTCAGCGTTTGCATCGAAACGTACGGCGGGCACGTTGATAGAGGAAGGCACTTGCGTGCCGCTGGATTCTTGCATCTTTGAAACAGTTTAGCAGGTAATCTACGTTCAGTTTGTTTGTAAATAATCCGTCTAAAATTGCGCTTTAAACTTATGTTTTTTATTTGTTTTCCTGCATCAAAAAACAAAATCCAGTACCAATAGGCGAGTTCCCGTGGCAGTGATCCAGATCCAGATACAAATATTGCAAGCAAATGCAACAACAATTTGGTGATCCTGGTATTTATATGGATCAAAAAAATCTATTACAATCTATACGGATCCGAAATTGATACAGATAAACACCAGGATCACAAAATTCTTGTTGCATTTGCATGCAAACTTCTTATCCCGATCTGGATCACTGCCACGGGAACTCGGCAATTAAGTATGTTCGTTTAAGGTCAAACCCCACTACGCTGCAGATGCGATGCAGCTGCGATTCAATTCAATATTAGCTTTGTTCAATAACTCAAAGTTTTTAATTGCTTTTACAAATAGTTACGAATTTTATGTTCAATAACCCAAAAAATTTGCAAAAGAGACCCAAATTGGGAGAGTAAGACTTCGAGAGAGTTGAAAATAGTTGCAAGTAAAATTTTCACTTGCAACTACTTGCAGCTTTAAAAAAATAGAAGCGTCAAAAACATATGATCACAAAAATTGCAATTGGAAATATGCCAACATTTTAATCGCAAATTTCTAATTGCATACTAAATAAATTAGCGCAAAAAGGAATCTTGACGATGTTGTGGAATATCCAAAGTAGATTTTCGTCTTCCTAATTCAGTTATTTACATTCATTTTCAATTTCAAACATTTCAATTACAACCTAACCTAAAAATCAAATTGTGAAAACAGCGCATCAGCTGTTTACTTGCAAATGTTTACGATTTTGTGTTCAATAACTTTGGTTGATAATTTTCTCTTTTACTCGTTTTTACTCTTAATTTGTCACTGGTGCTCTTGTTGCAAGTAAAGTTGTTGAACAAAGCTATTCTTTGCATCGATTTAATTGGAGCATATCGCACTACGCTGCAGCAGCGATGCACTGCGCGACACTTTGCGACGAAGTTGATCAACTAGGCTAAACTGTCGCGCAGTGCATCTGCAGTGCAGTTATGTTGTCGCATAGTGCGGTATAGCTAACTGCACTTCAAAATATAGTTGCAAATAAAATGGAATTTGACGAGGAAAAATTAATTTTGCTAGTAAGCGAATACCCAGAAATCATGCAACTACATTTTTGCACTTTGTCTAGCATTTTGAACTTCTTTCTTTTCTTCTTCCTCGCATAAAAACGCAATAATAACCGCATCAAGTTCGCTTGTGTCCATTTTTTCCAATGTTTTTATACAACTAAACAAAAAATTTTGCATCGCAGCTGCAGTTGTAGTGCGGTATACCAAGAGAACTGCAATTCAAGTTGAATCGCAGTTGCATCGCCGCTGCAGCGTAGTGGGGTTTGACCTTTAATCTTTGGGCTAAATCTTGAAGAAGAAGAGGAAAAAATACAAACGGGAACCACTAAACAGGTCGGCTCTTCAGCTCAGCTGACTTCTTCTTCTTCAACAGCTATTCAAATTCTTTACTTCTGCATATTCTATACATGCATTCGTGTTTATTATTGTCCAAATTCTTCGTTCACTGAGTTTCTCCATCAATTGCTCGTGGGCTGAATGTCGAATTATTTCGTTCTCCTTTCAGTTTTGACATTTCGGTCACGAGAGTTTGACATACAGCTCACGGCATGAATGTGCGTATTTATCATGCACTGACTTGTTAAATTGGCCTTGAACACACTAATTTTCATATTTTCTGATTAACGCTAACCGGAGGATAAAGGTCCGGTTAAGCTATGGACTACATTATTTATTTATTTATTTAGCCAAACAAGGTACAAAAGTCTTAACGGCTAATTATCTACCACATGTTAAATGTATGGTTTGATGAATTCGGTATTGATGTTTAACCGGGCTTTAACCGTGGTTAGCGTTAATCATATGTTGAGTAAACGGCCTAAATATAGAAGGTCAATGCAAGAGGAAATCTCTCTTCCTCTTCCCGTTTTCAGCTTATTTAAAACTATGGTCTTTTGTTTTGATTTGACACTCTTGCACGTGTTATTCATGGAAATATTTTGTGTGTTCGCTGGCGTTTTTTCGCTTTTGACATTTTTGAAACAGGCCGTCTAACGGTTATCGCCTAGGTTTATCCAAATAGAGGTTATATTAATTCTATTTTCATGTGTTTCTTGTTTCATTATATATATATATATATACATATATATGTCAAATCACATTGAAAATTTTTTCCAAATCGTCTTTTTGATATTCTACGAGAACCTTCTTTGCCAAGACTGGCAGAATACCATTTCATATACATACACAATTCAAACAGCTTATCTACTGCAATATCCTTATTTAGATAATTCTTGGTGATCACCTTTTCTTTTCTACATGCGACAATGGGCCGTATTAATAAAATCGAAGCAAATACTTTTACTCAAGATTTTAGGAATTTGACATTAATTTGTATGAACAAAATTTCAAAATTTGAGTAAAAGCAAATGCTCAGCTTTTATTAATATGACCCAATCTGTTCTGTTGAGCCAAGTTCATTTTGAATTCCTAGACTTTATCGGACCATTTCGTGCGTTTTCATAACTTCAACGAACGGCATGAATACTCTGTTCGTTTCCTGTAAGTACAGTGTTGCAAAACAAGTTGAAAAGGTGAGTTTTTTGAAATTTCGGTAAAAGTTTTAAGTTTTTTTTCACCTCCGGTTAACCAGCAAATATAAACAATTGCCATTGGGCTGGGGAAAATTATGAATACTGTCAACATTTTTCTTTCTTATGTCAAAATTTTCGGTCGCACTTTGTCCTCTCTCCATAACGAACTTTGCATAGGCTTATGCTGTGGTTATGGTACCAATCAACATTGCCAATCAAAATCGGAAACATTTCGTGATTGGTGAGAGGTGGTTATGCTTGCATTGATGATTGGAGCGCACATACACAACATAACACATGATTATTACTGAACACATACACAACATAACACATTATTACCCCGAAACCTCGACTGCTGGCTGCCTGTTTCACACAGCAGATTTGCTGGATGTGAGAGTCCGAAAATTCTCTCACCGTCGGAGTGCACAACAACAATTTCACGGTGCTCGACCAGCAAGATTGTAACTATAACCAGGCCCTTACCGTGACTGTAAAATTGTTATGTTACAAAAGTTTTGTCGTGTGAACTCGCATAATTTTTTGTTCTTTGCCTCACATGATTCGAAAATAGTTGGGAAAGAGAAGAAGAAAAAAAACTAAGGTTGTTCTCTCTCTGTTATTTTGGCCTGGCAAATTTGCCGAGATGACATAAGTGTGATAAATTTGCCGAGCACAACAACAAAATACACGTCTTGTCAAATTTGGAGCTTCGGCAAATTTCTCATACCCCAACCCGTGATATGTGATATCATGAGAAAAATATCACGGGAAATGCAACCATGTTATTACATTCACAATGGTCTTCTATGAGAAGTGAGTTTGAATTTATGTTTCTAGTTCTTTTTTTTTAAGTATTTTATTTTATTCAGATAAAAAATTAATTAATTCGAAATTGAAGCAAGCAAAGCAAAGCGACAACAGTTGTATAAAGAGTGGAAAGAATATGACTAACATGCTAGTTCACAATGAAGTCAGTTAGAATTTTATTTTCTTAAAGGTGCGCTCTCTCTGTGTGGCAAATTTCTCAAGATATCATGATATCTCGGCAAAAATATTAGACACAGAGAACAACCTTACTGAATCAATGTCCGTGTCCAAACACAGCAACTCTGCCGCGAAATTATCCAACGATTCTCTTTTGTGCCGCTGTTCTGTCTTCCATTTGTCCAAACACATCAACTCGTCGCTGGCCAACTTTTGTTCATTATGTTTTGTTCTGGCATTCTTCGAACGCTGTGATTGGTCACTGGCGATAAGAATTGCTGCACAAAGCGTGTTGTCCGAGCACCGACGACTTGGTGCCCCCCTCCTTTCCTCGTCGCCTTCTCACCCACAAACGAACAAAAGCAGCGGGTTGCTCAACTTCGTGCATAATAGTCCAACTCTAATGCACCGTATGCGAATGCGTGTGCGTATGCGCATCTAAACGTTTTCTTGCGTTCGGCCCTGACTGCTCCAGTGTATGCGCATGGTTGCGTCTGTCAATTACACTACATACATATATACAATTCCCGACATTGTTATTTTTGAAAATACATATTTTACCAATTCGCGAAAGATTCAATAAAATGTATAATGGATGACGATTTAGAATTGATATTAATTATGATAGGAAGTATTATTGCCGCATATACGGAATACTTTAAAATTATTAAAAAAAAAAAACGTACCGCTGGGGTATGTGATTTGTAATTGGAAAGGGAAGTTAGTGTTTTTTTTTTAATTTGATGAAAACCCGTGAAGTGGATCAATTCCAAATTAATAATATATAATAATAATAATAATACCTGGCGCGAGTTTCTCTCCCAATTCGAGAAGTGCTCCTTTTGTTTTTCCTAATTGGGTGGACCTACAGTTTTATGCCGGCTGCAAACGGCGAATGCATTTTTTGTGAGAAGCTTTTTCATGGCAGATATATACTCGGAGGGTAAGCCTCCCACTGCCGAAAGGTAACCGCTATTTCGAAAAACCCAATAATTGGGTTTTAATTAATTAGAAAATTTTTTTTTTGGAGTTTGTCCGGACGGGGGTTAGAACCCGAGACCGCTGGTATAGCAGGCTAGTACTCTACCCATTGCACCACAGCGGCCACATTGCAAAATTTCTATCCGTCGATTTTTATGTATTGTAAGAATTACAGTTGCTTTGCCTTAAAATATCAGACTTTGAAAATTTTGGCTTATACAAATATATGCACAACCTCTGAAATCTGAGAACTCCCTATTCAAAATAAAACTCATTTCACTTAATTATTTTTTTACAGTTGAACTTATTTAAGTTTCAATTGTGTATTTGCACACGGGTAACTACATATGTATATGTATTTTAAATTCATGTACTATGTACATGGGTATGCAGATAGTAATTAACATATAATTAATAATTATTAATCATTTCTAAATATATTTAAAACCCCATTTAATTAACTTTCCTGCAGGCAAACAAACTTTCACTACTTCATTTTAAATCAATTTAACGAAATTTTTACCAGAAAATATGTATACCGATGTAGCAACCAACTTAATATTGGTTGCGAAACGCATAGAACACGCATAGAAGTAGAAAATTTTCAACTTAGCTGCATTCGAATGCGTGTTCGAAATCATCTTCGAATTTTCTATGCGTGTGGTGCATTTACATCCGTGCCACTGGAGTTTGCCTCATTTAAACACAGGTATGCAACACGGCTGTCAGTGACACGCACACGCATACGCATCTGCATACGGTTCATTAGAGTTGCACTATAACCTAACTATAGAAGGTCCATGCAAGGGAGAGTAGCTCTTCTTACGCGAGTTTGTAGCTTATGTCAAACTATTGTCTTTTGTTTTGATTTTGCATTCTTGCACGTGTTTTTCGTGGAAATAGCTTGTGTGTTCGGTTGTGCGTTTGTGTGTTCGGTTGTGTGTTCGCTCGCGTTTTCTCACCTTTTGACATTCTTGAAAGACGCCATCTAACTGTAATCACCTATTTTCCTTCACATAAGACGACCTGGATATAGATTGGTCTTGACTTCGTGTCTCCGTGTTTGGACGTCGACATTATCGTTTACCGGCAAAAAGTGCAAATAAAACAGGGGAAAAAATTCGCATAATTTTAAAGTAAAAAAGTTGAATTATTAAAAAAAATACAAAAATGGATGCTTGGCTGCCACTTGAATCGAATCCCGATGTAAGTATTATTTAAAATTCGTATAAACTAGTTGGAGAAAATGTGATAAAAAAAAGTGCAAATCATGAGTCATTTTGGACTTCTTTTTTTCACCTCATACCTACTCTGCTGTTATCATTTACTACACAGGTACTGACCAAGTACATTCACAAATTGGGCGTATCCAAGGATTGGTCATTAACCGATGTTGTTGGTTTAGAGCCGGATATGTTGGACTGGATTCCACAACCGGTTAAAGCTATGATTTTACTCTTTCCTGTTTCTGAACTCGTATGTATGAATAAATGTGCATTTATAACTTTAAAATTAAAGAAAAATCTCTCCTTTAGTATGAAAAACATCGAGCTGAGGAGCATGAGAAATTAAAAGCAGATCCCGGCAAATTTCCAGATGATCTTTTCTATATGCGTCAATTCACTTCGAATGCCTGTGGCACTGTTGCACTTATACATAGCGTGGCAAATAATAAAAGGTAAATTTATATAGATAGGCATATATATATAAGTATATAAATATATAGGTACATACATATGTATTTAATATAATAATAATAATACAATGGCGCTATTATAACTCTGACGAGTTTTATGGCCGAACTTCTCTCCCAATTCGAGGTGTGCTCCTTTTTGTTTTTCCTACTAATGCATTTTTTGTGAGAAGCTTTTTCATGGCAGAAATACTCTCGGAGGGTATGCCGCCCACTGCCGAGAGGTGACCGCTGCTCTTAAAAAACCCAATAATTGGATTTTTACTAATTAGAAAAATTGTTTTGGTGTTTGGCTCGGACCGTGGTTTGAACCCGAGACCTCTGGAATAGCAGGCGAGCTCTCTACCCACTGCACCACAGCGGCCACATATGTATTTAGTATATTATAAGGCATATATGTATATAAATAGATAGGTACATACATACATATGTATTAATTATATGAAACATTTTTTTCCATTTGCCATTTAGCATCTCTCTCTCAGACGGAATTTTGAAAACTTTCATTGAAAGCACTAAAAATCTAACACCAGAGGAGCGTGGCAAAGCACTGCACTCCGATAAATCATTTATTGAGGGTCATCATGAACTAGCGCAAGAGGGTCAAACGACTGCTAATCCCGAAGAGAAAGTCAATCACCATTTTGTTGCCTTCGTCAATAAGGATGGTATATTGTATGAGTTGGATGGTCGTAAGGAATTTCCTATTAAACATGGCGAAACTTCAGATGACACCTTTGTACGTGATGCTGCTAAGGTTTGCAAAGAGTTTATGGCAAGAGAACCGAATGAGTTGCGTTTCACTATAATGGCATTGGCTGCAACACAAAATTAAAAGCGTTTCATGGTTGATGCGTGAATAATAATTAGACTGCATTTTATGAAAGAATCAAAACTTTATAAATATTTAAATGTATAAGAAGGCGGCTTTTAACGTGTGCCTATTCTGGTGTTTAACGCTTACCGCTTGGAATGAATTACGATTTTAATTTTATTATATTTATGTGAAGTATTTTAATTTGAATGTGAAAATTCGGTAAGACTGCAATTTTCATAATCGTTTTATGTTCTTTTTTTTAAACTCTTGTATTCATTACATGCATCTTAATGCATTTTTTTTATATAAGAAAATATAAACATGCTTTGCTGCTTAATGTTTGCATACTGTATTTGTTTGTCTTGACTTAAAACAAATCGTTAATTTGCGAATATCAACAACGGTGTTGCACAACTACGAAACAAGAAAAATTTACGATTTTAATTCACTAGCTGTACGAAATGGATTTGATAAAGAAAAGGGATAAGAGAGTATAATTAATTGCTAAGTAATATCAAAAGCTGTAATAACATAGATAATATCTATTAGATATGTAAGTTCAAGAAATTAATAGCCATATATTGCAAATCATTACCAATTCTATAACTAATACCATGTTATTTCTTTCTTCTCTTTTTCCATATCTGCCGGTTAATGGCTCGCAATGAAGTGAAAACTGAGAACGCTTCCCTAAGAACGTAAAATAAAGAAGTTGTATAATATATAGTCATAGAAGTAACTATTTTAATGTGTACTTTTAAAGCTGAAGAAGTTTTCATTCTTTGACTTCCAATCATTAACACAGGAACTACATTTATGCAAATTTAAAGGATTGGATGGCAATTTCCAATTAGACCAGCGTTCTCAGTAATATTTCGACATCTTTATGTATTCATAGAAAATGGACAAACAAAAATAACATGTACCTACACAGAAATATTGCAAGCTTAAATTATCTTAAAGTAAGCTTTTTGTTGTTCTTCATTTCTAATGCATATAAAAGGGAGTATAATGTAGTATTTAATAATTTTTTATTTAACTAGATAAGATAGTTCAAAGGCTAACGGCTGACCTGGCCATTTCTATCCAAACGTTTTTGTTTTTTACTTGCCATTAGGCTGGCACATGCGCAAGAGCGCTTCTACATTTTACCTAACATACACTTACGTACATATGTATGTGTATCTATAAACGTAAATTTTAGTCAACGAAAAAGCAAGCACTTATAATTTCTTAAAGCTTTATCTATTTTTTTTTTAAACGAAACACTGTTTTTACAAACTAGTAAAATAATTAGGTAGCTGTAGTAAAGTAGTTGCACTTTCACACAAAAAGCGCTTGAGACTTGTTTGTTTGTTTGTATTTTTTCATATAAAAAATGTTAGTTAAGGAATTAGTACGGCTATCGACGCAACATCGTACGTTGCATTGTTATTTGATATTGAGTATATGGATTTTTCTATTAATCGCTGGTAAGTAAGACTTCTGTAGGGCATACTTACAAATGACAGCCGTTAATTATGTATGTTCACTTTCAGGCATGTATAAATATATTAACCATAATAGTAGTGGCAATTCATTAAGTAGCAGCTTACGATTCCTCAACCGACAATTGCATACGCCGCAATCCCAACAGCATCTCGCTGCATCGCTTTATGCCGATGATGGCACCTTGTTAGGTGGCGTTGGTCAGTTGCCATCGAATACCATCTATAGATATGGTCAATTTAAGGAGCGTTGTGCACCGCTGCAGCATTTGGTGCGTCATGATGATGGTGGCATTTTGGATGGTTGGAAATTGCAGGGTGTGTTGATGGTGATGCGGCATGGTGATCGTGGTCCTATGTCGCATATGCGCGGTGTTATGGGCATTGATTGTGGCGTGGCCAATGATGCGTTGGTTAATCGGTGAGTACTTGATGGGTTCCTAGTTAGTAATTCGTGTTGTTTTTTTCTGTTAAATATCGATTTAAAACAAAAATTTAAAATTCGTTTTTACAGTTATCGCAGTTTCCTCTACAATTCTACATCGTCTTCCGGCTCCAATCACATGTACTGGAATAAAGTGGGACCGTTTCATGGATTTCCTTTACTGCCAGCGTCAGAACGTGCTTGCCTATTGGGACAGTTGACATTCAAGTGCGTAATAAATATATATTTGCAAAAGAGACCCAAATTGGGAGAGTAAGACTTCGAGAGAGTTGAAAATAGTTGCAAGTAAAATTTTCACTTGCAACTACTTGCAGCTTTAAAAAAATAGAAGCGTCAAAAACATATGATCACAAAAATTGCAATTGGAAATATGCCAACATTTTAATCGCAAATTTCTAATTGCATACTAAATAAATTAGCGCAAAAAGGAATCTTGACGATGTTGTGGAATATCCAAAGTAGATTTTCGTCTTCCTAATTCAGTTATTTACATTCATTTTCAATTTCAAACATTTCAATTACAACCTAACCTAAAAATCAAATTGTGAAAACAGCGCATCAGCTGTTTACTTGCAAATGTTTACGATTTTGTGTTCAATAACTTTGGTTGATAATTTTCTCTTTTACTCGTTTTTACTCTTAATTTGTCACTGGTGCTCTTGTTGCAAGTAAAGTTGTTGAACAAAGCTATTCTTTGCATCGATTTAATTGGAGCATATCGCACTACGCTGCAGCAGCGATGCACTGCGCGACACTTTGCGACGAAGTTGATCAACTAAGCCGGAATTACAATAGCGCTGTGGCTGTGGCAGCGACTGTTTTTCGAAATCAGCTGATTTTTAGAAACTACGGTTTGTAATGAAGCGGCACATAATACAGCAGAGGCAGCTGGCAGCACGGCTCCGTTTAGCCCAAATTCTAAATTCGCTGCCGCTGCCTTGAATCGCAGCCAACTTCAAAGTGTTGATGTGAACTTATGTCTGTTTCCGTACTATCCAAAGTAATATATTTTTTACTAATTTTGTGTTTCCGTACTTTGATGCCAGCAAGCGGGAGAGAATTTAATTTTTACTTAATTAATTTCCACTAGCAAATATTGCTGGCGGGATGCAAAAGCAAAGAAGAAGAAAGAGCAGAGGAAAATATGAAACAAGATTGATTATTTTAATTGAAAAAAGTGGACATGAAAATGGTAAGTAAATTTATGTCACCACGTGTCCAAGGTAAAAGGAAACAGACCTAATATATAAAGAAGTCACTGCCAAATACTGCGAACGCTCTATTGTGTTTGGTCTGGCAGTCACTGCTCATATTAGACGCATCAGCTGATTCCGAAAACCGTCGCTGCCCGCTGCCACATCGCTGATGTAATTTGGGCTCTAAGGCTAAACTGTCGCGCAGTGCATCTGCAGTGCAGTTATGTTGTCGCATAGTGCGGTATAGCTAACTGCACTTCAAAATATAGTTGCAAATAAAATGGAATTTGACGAGGAAAAATTAATTTTGCTAGTAAGCGAATACCCAGAAATCATGCAACTACATTTTTGCACTTTGTCTAGCATTTTGAACTTCTTTCTTTTCTTCTTCCTCGCATAAAAACGCAATAATAACCGCATCAAGTTCGCTTGTGTCCATTTTTTCCAATGTTTTTATACAACTAAACAAAAAATTTTGCATCGCAGCTGCAGTTGTAGTGCGGTATACCAAGAGAACTGCAATTCAAGTTGAATCGCAGTTGCATCGCCGCTGCAGCGTAGTGGGGTTTGACCTTTAATCTTTGGGCTAAATCTTGAAGAAGAAGAGGAAAAAATACAAACGGGAACCACTAAACAGGTCGGCTCTTCAGCTCAGCTGACTTCTTCTTCTTCAACAGCTATTCAAATTCTTTACTTCTGCATATTCTATACATGCATTCGTGTTTATTATTGTCCAAATTCTTCGTTCACTGAGTTTCTCCATCAATTGCTCGTGGGCTGAATGTCGAATTATTTCGTTCTCCTTTCAGTTTTGACATTTCGGTCACGAGAGTTTGACATACAGCTCACGGCATGAATGTGCGTATTTATCATGCACTGACTTGTTAAATTGGCCTTGAACACACTAATTTTCATATTTTCTGATTAACGCTAACCGGAGGATAAAGGTCCGGTTAAGCTATGGACTACATTATTTATTTATTTATTTAGCCAAACAAGGTACAAAAGTCTTAACGGCTAATTATCTACCACATGTTAAATGTATGGTTTGATGAATTCGGTATTGATGTTTAACCGGGCTTTAACCGTGGTTAGCGTTAATCATATGTTGAGTAAACGGCCTAAATATAGAAGGTCAATGCAAGAGGAAATCTCTCTTCATCTTCCCGTTTTCAGCTTATTTAAAACTATGGTCTTTTGTTTTGATTTGACACTCTTGCACGTGTTATTCATGGAAATATTTTGTGTGTTCGCTGGCGTTTTTTCGCTTTTGACATTTTTGAAACAGGCCGTCTAACGGTTATCGCCTAGGTTTATCCAAATAGAGGTTATATTAATTCTATTTTCATGTGTTTCTTGTTTCATTATATATATATATATATACATATATATGTCAAATCACATTGAAAATTTTTTCCAAATCGTCTTTTTGATATTCTACGAGAACCTTCTTTGCCAAGACTGGCAGAATACCATTTCATATACATACACAATTCAAACAGCTTATCTACTGCAATATCCTTATTTAGATAATTCTTGGTGATCACCTTTTCTTTTCTACATGCGACAATGGGCCGTATTAATAAAATCGAAGCAAATACTTTTACTCAAGATTTTAGGAATTTGACATTAATTTGTATGAACAAAATTTCAAAATTTGAGTAAAAGCAAATGCTCAGCTTTTATTAATATGACCCAATCTGTTCTGTTGAGCCAAGTTCATTTTGAATTCCTAGACTTTATCGGACCATTTCGTGCGTTTTCATAACTTCAACGAACGGCATGAATACTCTGTTCGTTTCCTGTAAGTACAGTGTTGCAAAACAAGTTGAAAAGGTGAGTTTTTTGAAATTTCGGTAAAAGTTTTAAGTTTTTTTTCACCTCCGGTTAACCAGCAAATATAAACAATTGCCATTGGGCTGGGGAAAATTATGAATACTGTCAACATTTTTCTTTCTTATGTCAAAATTTTCGGTCGCACTTTGTCCTCTCTCCATAACGAACTTTGCATAGGCTTATGCTGTGGTTATGGTACCAATCAACATTGCCAATCAAAATCGGAAACATTTCGTGATTGGTGAGAGGTGGTTATGCTTGCATTGATGATTGGAGCGCACATACACAACATAACACATGATTATTACTGAACACATACACAACATAACACATTATTACCCCGAAACCTCGACTGCTGGCTGCCTGTTTCACACAGCAGATTTGCTGGATGTGAGAGTCCGAAAATTCTCTCACCGTCGGAGTGCACAACAACAATTTCACGGTGCTCGACCAGCAAGATTGTAACTATAACCAGGCCCTTACCGTGACTGTAAAATTGTTATGTTACAAAAGTTTTGTCGTGTGAACTCGCATAATTTTTTGTTCTTTGCCTCACATGATTCGAAAATAGTTGGGAAAGAGAAGAAGAAAAAAAACTAAGGTTGTTCTCTCTCTGTTATTTTGGCCTGGCAAATTTGCCGAGATGACATAAGTGTGATAAATTTGCCGAGCACAACAACAAAATACACGTCTTGTCAAATTTGGAGCTTCGGCAAATTTCTCATACCCCAACCCGTGATATGTGATATCATGAGAAAAATATCACGGGAAATGCAACCATGTTATTACATTCACAATGGTCTTCTATGAGAAGTGAGTTTGAATTTATGTTTCTAGTTCTTTTTTTTTAAGTATTTTATTTTATTCAGATAAAAAATTAATTAATTCGAAATTGAAGCAAGCAAAGCAAAGCGACAACAGTTGTATAAAGAGTGGAAAGAATATGACTAACATGCTAGTTCACAATGAAGTCAGTTAGAATTTTATTTTCTTAAAGGTGCGCTCTCTCTGTGTGGCAAATTTCTCAAGATATCATGATATCTCGGCAAAAATATTAGACACAGAGAACAACCTTACTGAATCAATGTCCGTGTCCAAACACAGCAACTCTGCCGCGAAATTATCCAACGATTCTCTTTTGTGCCGCTGTTCTGTCTTCCATTTGTCCAAACACATCAACTCGTCGCTGGCCAACTTTTGTTCATTATGTTTTGTTCTGGCATTCTTCGAACGCTGTGATTGGTCACTGGCGATAAGAATTGCTGCACAAAGCGTGTTGTCCGAGCACCGACGACTTGGTGCCCCCCTCCTTTCCTCGTCGCCTTCTCACCCACAAACGAACAAAAGCAGCGGGTTGCTCAACTTCGTGCATAATAGTCCAACTCTAATGCACCGTATGCGAATGCGTGTGCGTATGCGCATCTAAACGTTTTCTTGCGTTCGGCCCTGACTGCTCCAGTGTATGCGCATGGTTGCGTCTGTCAATTACACTACATACATATATACAATTCCCGACATTGTTATTTTTGAAAATACATATTTTACCAATTCGCGAAAGATTCAATAAAATGTATAATGGATGACGATTTAGAATTGATATTAATTATGATAGGAAGTATTATTGCCGCATATACGGAATACTTTAAAATTATTAAAAAAAAAAAACGTACCGCTGGGGTATGTGATTTGTAATTGGAAAGGGAAGTTAGTGTTTTTTTTTTAATTTGATGAAAACCCGTGAAGTGGATCAATTCCAAATTAATAATATATAATAATAATAATAATACCTGGCGCGAGTTTCTCTCCCAATTCGAGAAGTGCTCCTTTTGTTTTTCCTAATTGGGTGGACCTACAGTTTTATGCCGGCTGCAAACGGCGAATGCATTTTTTGTGAGAAGCTTTTTCATGGCAGATATATACTCGGAGGGTAAGCCTCCCACTGCCGAAAGGTAACCGCTATTTCGAAAAACCCAATAATTGGGTTTTAATTAATTAGAAAATTTTTTTTTTGGAGTTTGTCCGGACGGGGGTTAGAACCCGAGACCGCTGGTATAGCAGGCTAGTACTCTACCCATTGCACCACAGCGGCCACATTGCAAAATTTCTATCCGTCGATTTTTATGTATTGTAAGAATTACAGTTGCTTTGCCTTAAAATATCAGACTTTGAAAATTTTGGCTTATACAAATATATGCACAACCTCTGAAATCTGAGAACTCCCTATTCAAAATAAAACTCATTTCACTTAATTATTTTTTTACAGTTGAACTTATTTAAGTTTCAATTGTGTATTTGCACACGGGTAACTACATATGTATATGTATTTTAAATTCATGTACTATGTACATGGGTATGCAGATAGTAATTAACATATAATTAATAATTATTAATCATTTCTAAATATATTTAAAACCCCATTTAATTAACTTTCCTGCAGGCAAACAAACTTTCACTACTTCATTTTAAATCAATTTAACGAAATTTTTACCAGAAAATATGTATACCGATGTAGCAACCAACTTAATATTGGTTGCGAAACGCATAGAACACGCATAGAAGTAGAAAATTTTCAACTTAGCTGCATTCGAATGCGTGTTCGAAATCATCTTCGAATTTTCTATGCGTGTGGTGCATTTACATCCGTGCCACTGGAGTTTGCCTCATTTAAACACAGGTATGCAACACGGCTGTCAGTGACACGCACACGCATACGCATCTGCATACGGTTCATTAGAGTTGCACTATAACCTAACTATAGAAGGTCCATGCAAGGGAGAGTAGCTCTTCTTACGCGAGTTTGTAGCTTATGTCAAACTATTGTCTTTTGTTTTGATTTTGCATTCTTGCACGTGTTTTTCGTGGAAATAGCTTGTGTGTTCGGTTGTGCGTTTGTGTGTTCGGTTGTGTGTTCGCTCGCGTTTTCTCACCTTTTGACATTCTTGAAAGACGCCATCTAACTGTAATCACCTATTTTCCTTCACATAAGACGACCTGGATATAGATTGGTCTTGACTTCGTGTCTCCGTGTTTGGACGTCGACATTATCGTTTACCGGCAAAAAGTGCAAATAAAACAGGGGAAAAAATTCGCATAATTTTAAAGTAAAAAAGTTGAATTATTAAAAAAAATACAAAAATGGATGCTTGGCTGCCACTTGAATCGAATCCCGATGTAAGTATTATTTAAAATTCGTATAAACTAGTTGGAGAAAATGTGATAAAAAAAAGTGCAAATCATGAGTCATTTTGGACTTCTTTTTTTCACCTCATACCTACTCTGCTGTTATCATTTACTACACAGGTACTGACCAAGTACATTCACAAATTGGGCGTATCCAAGGATTGGTCATTAACCGATGTTGTTGGTTTAGAGCCGGATATGTTGGACTGGATTCCACAACCGGTTAAAGCTATGATTTTACTCTTTCCTGTTTCTGAACTCGTATGTATGAATAAATGTGCATTTATAACTTTAAAATTAAAGAAAAATCTCTCCTTTAGTATGAAAAACATCGAGCTGAGGAGCATGAGAAATTAAAAGCAGATCCCGGCAAATTTCCAGATGATCTTTTCTATATGCGTCAATTCACTTCGAATGCCTGTGGCACTGTTGCACTTATACATAGCGTGGCAAATAATAAAAGGTAAATTTATATAGATAGGCATATATATATAAGTATATAAATATATAGGTACATACATATGTATTTAATATAATAATAATAATACAATGGCGCTATTATAACTCTGACGAGTTTTATGGCCGAACTTCTCTCCCAATTCGAGGTGTGCTCCTTTTTGTTTTTCCTACTAATGCATTTTTTGTGAGAAGCTTTTTCATGGCAGAAATACTCTCGGAGGGTATGCCGCCCACTGCCGAGAGGTGACCGCTGCTCTTAAAAAACCCAATAATTGGATTTTTACTAATTAGAAAAATTGTTTTGGTGTTTGGCTCGGACCGTGGTTTGAACCCGAGACCTCTGGAATAGCAGGCGAGCTCTCTACCCACTGCACCACAGCGGCCACATATGTATTTAGTATATTATAAGGCATATATGTATATAAATAGATAGGTACATACATACATATGTATTAATTATATGAAACATTTTTTTCCATTTGCCATTTAGCATCTCTCTCTCAGACGGAATTTTGAAAACTTTCATTGAAAGCACTAAAAATCTAACACCAGAGGAGCGTGGCAAAGCACTGCACTCCGATAAATCATTTATTGAGGGTCATCATGAACTAGCGCAAGAGGGTCAAACGACTGCTAATCCCGAAGAGAAAGTCAATCACCATTTTGTTGCCTTCGTCAATAAGGATGGTATATTGTATGAGTTGGATGGTCGTAAGGAATTTCCTATTAAACATGGCGAAACTTCAGATGACACCTTTGTACGTGATGCTGCTAAGGTTTGCAAAGAGTTTATGGCAAGAGAACCGAATGAGTTGCGTTTCACTATAATGGCATTGGCTGCAACACAAAATTAAAAGCGTTTCATGGTTGATGCGTGAATAATAATTAGACTGCATTTTATGAAAGAATCAAAACTTTATAAATATTTAAATGTATAAGAAGGCGGCTTTTAACGTGTGCCTATTCTGGTGTTTAACGCTTACCGCTTGGAATGAATTACGATTTTAATTTTATTATATTTATGTGAAGTATTTTAATTTGAATGTGAAAATTCGGTAAGACTGCAATTTTCATAATCGTTTTATGTTCTTTTTTTTAAACTCTTGTATTCATTACATGCATCTTAATGCATTTTTTTTATATAAGAAAATATAAACATGCTTTGCTGCTTAATGTTTGCATACTGTATTTGTTTGTCTTGACTTAAAACAAATCGTTAATTTGCGAATATCAACAACGGTGTTGCACAACTACGAAACAAGAAAAATTTACGATTTTAATTCACTAGCTGTACGAAATGGATTTGATAAAGAAAAGGGATAAGAGAGTATAATTAATTGCTAAGTAATATCAAAAGCTGTAATAACATAGATAATATCTATTAGATATGTAAGTTCAAGAAATTAATAGCCATATATTGCAAATCATTACCAATTCTATAACTAATACCATGTTATTTCTTTCTTCTCTTTTTCCATATCTGCCGGTTAATGGCTCGCAATGAAGTGAAAACTGAGAACGCTTCCCTAAGAACGTAAAATAAAGAAGTTGTATAATATATAGTCATAGAAGTAACTATTTTAATGTGTACTTTTAAAGCTGAAGAAGTTTTCATTCTTTGACTTCCAATCATTAACACAGGAACTACATTTATGCAAATTTAAAGGATTGGATGGCAATTTCCAATTAGACCAGCGTTCTCAGTAATATTTCGACATCTTTATGTATTCATAGAAAATGGACAAACAAAAATAACATGTACCTACACAGAAATATTGCAAGCTTAAATTATCTTAAAGTAAGCTTTTTGTTGTTCTTCATTTCTAATGCATATAAAAGGGAGTATAATGTAGTATTTAATAATTTTTTATTTAACTAGATAAGATAGTTCAAAGGCTAACGGCTGACCTGGCCATTTCTATCCAAACGTTTTTGTTTTTTACTTGCCATTAGGCTGGCACATGCGCAAGAGCGCTTCTACATTTTACCTAACATACACTTACGTACATATGTATGTGTATCTATAAACGTAAATTTTAGTCAACGAAAAAGCAAGCACTTATAATTTCTTAAAGCTTTATCTATTTTTTTTTTAAACGAAACACTGTTTTTACAAACTAGTAAAATAATTAGGTAGCTGTAGTAAAGTAGTTGCACTTTCACACAAAAAGCGCTTGAGACTTGTTTGTTTGTTTGTATTTTTTCATATAAAAAATGTTAGTTAAGGAATTAGTACGGCTATCGACGCAACATCGTACGTTGCATTGTTATTTGATATTGAGTATATGGATTTTTCTATTAATCGCTGGTAAGTAAGACTTCTGTAGGGCATACTTACAAATGACAGCCGTTAATTATGTATGTTCACTTTCAGGCATGTATAAATATATTAACCATAATAGTAGTGGCAATTCATTAAGTAGCAGCTTACGATTCCTCAACCGACAATTGCATACGCCGCAATCCCAACAGCATCTCGCTGCATCGCTTTATGCCGATGATGGCACCTTGTTAGGTGGCGTTGGTCAGTTGCCATCGAATACCATCTATAGATATGGTCAATTTAAGGAGCGTTGTGCACCGCTGCAGCATTTGGTGCGTCATGATGATGGTGGCATTTTGGATGGTTGGAAATTGCAGGGTGTGTTGATGGTGATGCGGCATGGTGATCGTGGTCCTATGTCGCATATGCGCGGTGTTATGGGCATTGATTGTGGCGTGGCCAATGATGCGTTGGTTAATCGGTGAGTACTTGATGGGTTCCTAGTTAGTAATTCGTGTTGTTTTTTTCTGTTAAATATCGATTTAAAACAAAAATTTAAAATTCGTTTTTACAGTTATCGCAGTTTCCTCTACAATTCTACATCGTCTTCCGGCTCCAATCACATGTACTGGAATAAAGTGGGACCGTTTCATGGATTTCCTTTACTGCCAGCGTCAGAACGTGCTTGCCTATTGGGACAGTTGACATTCAAGTGCGTAATAAATATACATATATGTATATGTATGTGCCAGCAAAAGCGTGTGCCGCTTCGCTGCGACAAATTACACTATGCCACTGCCTATGTTGTTGTTGTGTTAGCAGTACTAAGCCCCGCTCAGGCAGCACACATTAATCACTAGCTATCATCAATCTCATCTAGCGGTAGACCCAGAAATGTTGCAGTTTCTATCCCTTGCTCCCACTATAATCTCTCTGTCTCTCTCTTATCTCCTACCGTTTCTTATCAACAACATTCCGTGACCATGCGGTTCACATATCGGTATATATCATTTGAATCGATTCAGATATCACGGTAACCGATTGAGATATCCACACAGCATGAAATATGTATGTACGTATGAAAACCCAGATCGGCTCCTTTAATTTGATGCCAATATTGCTCACAAATATTTTTGAGGGCCATTCCGGTTCACGTTTTGGCCCCTACATATCTGGAGAACCGACTTCAAAGTTGGAATGGAGTGAACTCTCTATTGAAGCTCTGATCGGCTGCTGTAATTTGATATCAAGCTTGCTTGGGGGTCATCTGAGTCCATATGTTGGCCTATATCTCGGGAAGGGGTTGATGTACCGCAATTAACTATGGCTTAAATTCTCTAGCGTATTAATCTTTTGTGCCCGAGTTCTTCACTACATAACAAACATACGTGATAAAAATTAACAAAAATGGAGCATAAATACGGATTTTCTGAATATCTTGACCCCAGCTCCATCTAGCGGGTTCTTTTTTGTTCTAACCAGCAAAGAGCGTATATGGATAAGAAGCAGCACACTAGATGTCACATTTCGCGCGAGATGGGACCCGAGAAGTGTGACATCTAGTGTGAAGTTTCACAAAGAGCATATATGGATGAGGGTGCAGTCAGCGAAACTTCACACTAGATGTCACACTTCGCGGGTCCCATCTCGCGCGAAATGTGACATCTAGTGTGAAGTTTTTCAAACTGCAGCCTCTTATCCATATACGCTCTTTGCCAGTTCTTCATTACAAAAAAAAATACATACATACGTGCCAAAAACGAACAAAATCGCATCAAAAATATGGATTTTCCAAATATAGCTACGCCAGCGCCATCTAGCGAGAAAAATATCTTTTCAACTCACCTTTTACTTTTTTCTCCTTCATCTCCAGAGGCGTGGCCCAGATGTTACATATCGGCGAAATTCTCCATCAAATTTATGCCCATCCCTTGGGTCTGCTCATCAAACAAACACCAAACAGTAGATCTGCCATGAGTGGCTCTTCATCATCGGCATCAACACCCAATTCATTGCTCAATTCCGATGAAGTGGTACTATTCTCGACACGCTATCGACGCACCTTTCAATCAGCGTTGGCCTTACTCTTCAGCTTCCTGCCAAACGATAAATGGTTGGCAATAAACATACGCGAATCACATAGCATGGCATTTTGCTTCACCGATTGTGCCTGTCCGCAGGCTGAACTTCTGTACAAACGTCAGAGAGCTGAAGAAAATTTGAATTTGTCCTCTCAACCGGACATTAGCAAGATCGTACAATGGGTTGGCGGCACTTTACTGCAAAATACGCCGAATGGTGTGAATAATGTGCATGATGTACTCGACGTGCTAAATATGGTGTTGTGTCATGATGCGCCTTTGCCATGCCGTCACTCAATTGTCAATCAATCGCGGTCATCATCCTTGTCCACGACACAACTGAGTGCGTTCGATTTGAATGATTTCATTAATATCGATCAGGATGATGCCATTGTTTCCGCTGGTGCTGGTGCTGTTGCCGTAAACGCCAACGATGTTCGCTCAGCGCCTGAGCAGCATACACAATTTAACGATGAGAATGTGGACGCCGATGCCGCAGCGGCCGAAGTGCTGGGTTGTGTAGAGCAGACACATGTCACGGCACTTATGACCTATGCAAATTGGGCGTCAATGCAAGAGGCACAACATGGCCGCTATAAGCGTATTGGTCTGTTACGTGCTTACGGTATGATGCGTCACATTGTCAGTTATATGTTGCGTATGATCTCTGGCGATCGTACGAAATTTGTACTCTATTCGGGCCATGATTGGACATTGCAATATTTAACTGCCGCATTGGGTATAAAAACTAGTAATACCATTATACCGTACGCCTGCCGCTTGGCCTTTGAATTGTATAAGAGTGAAGCGCATACGGACTATTACTTTCGGGCAATTTATAATGGTCGTGATGTAACGCAGGAAATTGATTTTTGCGAGGGTGGCAAAAGTTTGCGTGTGACACGTGATAGTCGCGGCAATAAGGCGGATCTTTGTCCCATTGAAAATATCATACGTTTTCTGCACGAAGATTATTTTGGCCCGTTGAATGCGACAAATTTTAAGGATGCTTGTAGTGCGGCGGTGGCGGCGGCAGGATCTGCATCGTTGCTGCGGAAGGATGTCGATTTTTAGATGAAGACATATGTACATATGTATTTATGTATGTACTTACATAGATATAGATATCTATAGGTACCTAGAATACATATCGGAAGAATGTGTAACAAATACATATCAGCATCATGCATGCATCCATGTGTGGATACATATGTATGATGCGCTATAGACTATAGCCCTGCAGTAAATTTGTGTCACTGCTGAAGGATCAGTGATGATTCTTTGTTGAATATTCATCACTGTCGTCATAGCTCAGTATATTTTTATTTGTTTTTATTTTTTTTTCTGAGGAAAGCAAACCATTTATATGAAAAATTCAGCAGTCTTTATATGAAAGTATTCACTGATGCCTCCTCGTCATAGGTGAATTGCATCAGTGATTCATTAAGGATTCATTACGGATTTTTACTGCAGGGAGGTTTTTAAACTTTAACTAAATTGTAAACGAAACATATCAATGAAATACCTTATGTACATACATACATATATGACAAAGATATAAAAATTTACGTACATCCAAGTGCATATTTATGTATGTACATCCAAGTGCATATTAATATGTATTATATAATAAGCTAAAATATGTGTACATGGTATATCTTAAATTAATAAATTTCAAAGATAACAAATGAATTTCTTTTTTGTTGCTTGTTTTTCCTATAGGGTAGGATTGCGATGGGTTGCGGAACGAATTTCCATAATCACTTGTCAAGCCGTCTAGCTTGACGGATGACGGAATATCGTTCCGCAACACCTTACAAAGGAACATTATGCTTTTGAAAAATTCACTGTTGTTCTCCTTAGACTAAACTCTCATACAAAGAACGTAAAAGATACAAAAATCCAAAAAAAATTGTTCTCAAAAAAAAAAAAATCCATTACTTGGTCCTCGAACCAGCGTCCAACCGGTCCGTACACATAATACTTCATCACTAGGCTACAATTGTATTCTAAATTTTGTTGTCAAAATTGGAATTTATTCAATCCGTTTTCTTTTTTTATTATTTGAAAAATTTTCAAATACTGAAATCATCAATACTTTCCTCATTACATTTCCTTTAGGGAAGGTAACAACTTCCATGACTATGCCCCATGACTGCCTTCGCATGAATGACTTTGTATAGTAAAAACAGCAATGAAGCGAAAGCTTCGGGCTTTCACTAAAAACCCAACAATTGGGATTTAATTAATTAGAAAGATTTTTTTGCTGTTTGTTCGGACTGGGTTTTGAAGCCGATACCTCTAGCATAGCAGGCGAGCACTCTACCCACTGTACCACAGCGGCCGTTCAACATACTTTAGGAGTACCTGCGGTATATCTAACAAAACGTCGCTGCGCCAACAAAAAGAGCTATACGTTTTTCAGCAACTTTTCAGGAGAGCAAAAAAACCGTTTTCTGGTGATCCTAGAGAATATTTTTTCGAGTTTGAATTGTTAACTAATGATACTACAGATATGTAATAGACTTGTGCAATTTTTTGTTACTTTTTTTGACCAACCACTTCGCATGAAGCATTTGCGCCGTTTTACAGCACATATGTAGCTCTTTTTACAAATTGTTTAAATTTGCTAGTGGGTGTAAGAAATCGTGAAAGATGTGTATACAATTCTTGGCTAGGGTCCGATGCAATTAGCGATAGCTTGGAAATGCATTATTTAATTGACCAGTGCCCCTCCTATTTTGAAAATTGGTCACATACGCTTTTTTTAAATAATTTTTTTACACAAAAATAACCTGAAATCAAAAAACAATTATACGAAAATAGATGTATAACTGATTTTACAGAGCATTTCTACTACTGAGAGCATATAGCTGTGTTTGATAACTTCTAACCAAAGAAGGATATCAGAAAACGGGAAATGCAGAAATGTGGCTAGCGGATAGCGCTAAATAAATATGTAATAAAAAAAAATCCAAAAAAAACATATAACTGAATTTGTTGGCGCAGCACGGAAAGCAAGTATATTGGCATGAAAAAAATCGCATCACATCATAAATGGGCCTAGTGTGTCAATGCTTATTGGGAGACAGCAAATAGGAAACGTGTGTATGCATGTACGTATGTACAGCTACCCAGGAAAAAATCTACGCCTTAAGCTTAGTACTAAGTAGAGATGAGAGAAACTGCGATTTTTCGATATCTGTGATTTCGGTGATTGCTATTTTTAAATCACTGCGATTTTAAACTGCTATTGCGATTGCATGGACTGCTATAAAATCATCAGTTACCGGTAGATATTAATTTTGCGTTTTCTGAGCGATATAACCTGTCTTGATTTTATGTAAACAAAATGATAGCAATAACAACGCATTCCGCAGTAATTTCGCTGTTTGTAAACATTTTTCAAAGATAAATTGTAAATTCAATAATTTTTTTTTCTTATATTTCTATATACGTATGTGGTCTGCTCAAAAGTATAAACAAAAAGAAATTTATAATGCTTTTGCGATTGCGATTCACATAGGTGAACTGCTTACTTGGTACATCGATAGCAGTTCCCAATAAGTAGTGAACTGCTATTTTGAAAAAGTGATCGCAATTGCGATTTGCGATTTTTTATTCACAGTGAAAAAATCACCGTTTGCGATATATCGCTCATCACTAGTACTAAGTTCATAGTAGTGAAATTTCGCCAGCAACATGCATTTATTTTGCCGTGAAATGACTCAAGAAACATTTTTTGTCAAATGAGAATAAATGCCAAAACAAAAACTTTGGAGCATCGCCTCAGAAACAACTTTCAAATTTTGGCCAATAAAAAAATTTGTATACAAAATATAAATGTCAATTTCAACAAATGTCACTTTTCACTCGAAAATAAATGGCATTTTCTATTTAAATTGGCGTGAAAGAATGTTGGTGGCATAATGTTGCTAGCATGTTGCGCAACGTTTTCACGGCAGGAAGTCAGTACAACTTTGTCGTGAAATATCTGTGAAATTTCACGCATGTTTCATGACTATTTTTTTTTTTGTATGGATTTTGACAGCAGTTTCACGTCAAACTCGAATTTAGTAGGCATGGGTAACACTGCGCTGCGCCGCGCAATTGCGCTGGCGCCAACCCTGTGTTATTGCGCTAACTCCGATTTGGAAAATGCGCCAACTCAATATAGCGCCAACTCAATGTAGCGCCAACTTAGAGCGCTTTCACATTACTCGGTGCGGAATCGGATCGACATTTTTGGTTTTTACCGAAAGTATACTGAAACCTTACCGACCACATGTATTTCAATAGGCACTGTCACATTAGTGTTGCATACATGAAATCGGAGCGGATTAATTTCGGTATACCGCAGCGCGGTAAGACCGGTCAGTAAAATTTGAGGAATTACTGCATACATTTTTGCGGCATAATAAAAGAAGAAGAACAAAGTCAGTAAAAAACTCGTTTCGGCTATAAATGTAGCAAGTTATAATGTCTTCGTCTTCGCTAGAACACATTATTGTTATTATTGAGTGATTTGTTGAAGTTAAAAATTTTGTTTTGCAAATTTCGATGTTTGTTTTCCTATTTTCTGCCGATAACGCACCGAAAGTATTCCCACAAGTGTGAAAAACACAGCAACGCGGAATCGTTTCGGTAAGCTGGAAATACCGAGCAAAAAATGTCGATCCGATGTCGTACCGAGTAATGTGAAAAGGCCCTTAATGTAGCGCCAATTCAGTATAGCGCCAACTCAATGTAGCGCCAACTCAATGATGCGCTATTGCAATATAACACTGACTCAATTTCGTGCGCTAACACCAGCACCAATATAGCGCTAGTGTAAAATGGCACCACCACAAAGCCAATAACAGCACAGCGTATATGACACCGTCATAATTACCCTGCAAAAAAATGTGCGATTAATACCGAAAGATATTTGTCCCGGATTGATCTCTTTCGAGAACAATCGGTCCACAATTAGTCCCCGATTGTTCCCGTACGGGTATAAATGTAGACTAATTGTAGACCAATTGTCCCCGAACTGGTATAAATGTAGACTAATTGTAGAACAATTGTTCCCTAACGGGTATAAATGTAGATTAATCGCTTTCATCCCGAAAGGGTATAAATGTAGATCAGTGATGCACACCGCCGACTGCGCTACTTACACAAGCGCAACATATTTTTGCATTAGTGTGCGCGTATAAGCAGATGTCGCATACCTATTGCTCAGAAAAAAGAAAAAAATTCTTTGCGCGATCGATGTACACAGCATGAAATTCAAGCGCAGACTAGTGATGGGCGAGTCCGAGATGTTTTATTCGATTCTCTCGATTGTTGAAACATCTCGAATGCTCTCGATGGTTTTCATTCGTATTCGAGTCAAGTCGTAAATGGCCGTCAGTCGAAACAATCGCTAAAACATCTCGGACTCGCCAATGATTCCTCTCGTTTTCAAAGCAACCCTACATTTCGGACTCGCTGCAAAAAAATACATAATATTTGTTGTTGCCGCTTGAATATTAAAATTGCTTTACAAAACATACAGAGTGGTACGAATCTATTGCCGTTGTTGCTACTCGTAAAATTCATTTGTTTCATAAGCGTCTCACTTCAGAAAATTTATTAATGTTTAAATAATTAATTATTATTATTATGCACGACACTCTTTAGTTGTGATTGCAATAACGCAGCGTCTATGTATAGCATATTTTTCAATTTGGTTAATTTATTTATGTATTTGCCTTACTTCCATTAAAAATCCTACTTTCTTTATCAACAAACCTCATTCAGTTTATTTTATCAATTAAAACATATATTCAAAACAACAGCCGGCCCGCCGACTCGGAACAATCGCAAAAACATCTCGCTTGTGTAGCCGAGATGTCATCGAAACAACCTACGACTCGCCGACTCGGAACAATCGCAAAAACATCTCGCTTGTGTAGTCGAGATGTCATCGAAACAATCTCCGACTCGCCGACTCGGAACAATCGCAAAAACATCTCGGTTGTGTAGTCGAGATGTCATCGAAACAACCTCCGACTCGCTGACTCGGAACAATCGCAAAAACATCTCGATTGTGTAGTCGAGGAGCGAGTCAACTTTTGACTCGATTGTGAATTTGCAACGATGGCGATTCTCTCGATTGTCTAAACATCTCGGACTCGCCCATCCCTAGCGCAGACTAATTGGTTGTAGTAGGCATGGGTAACTGCTTGTCCAGAATGGTGTGGCTGTAGTACGTAGTAAGCATAGTGTATAGCATACAGTGAAATGGCTCTGGGATGCGTAGTCGAAATTCGATAAAAAAAAAGACGATAAGTCATCGAAAAATGTCAAAATCGGGGACAGATTGGTATGGCGGCGACTTCCGGGGGTACAGATTGGTATGGCGGCCGGATGTGGTTGTTGTAAGAAAAGGGACCATAATGACAAGGTCGTAGCAATCAAGACAGAAACGCAATTCCGGAATTGGGAATTGAAAAAACCAATTCATAATTCCGAAAAGAATTTAAGGCTGAGTTCCTAAAACGCAATTCCCAGTGATAGCGTAAACGCCAGCTATTCCACGAATAACATGTGCAAGAATGTAAAATCAACAACCTACAAAACAGAAAGAAGAAGAGCAACTTCTATTGCTTTCACCATCGTTATTGGGCCATAACAGCAACCCTGAAATCAGCTGAGCACAGCTGTTCGACCTTTTTAACACACATCCCAGAGTCAAGTCACTTGTATCCATTCACAATGGTAGTAAGAGCTGTCAAAAGTTAAAACAGTACAATTGCATTGCAATGCCCACAATGTGTAGCTGTGTCTGTAGCGTGTAGTTGTGGCTGTAGTAGAAGTAGAGTTAACTTTAACTTTGTAGCGCGCTACAGTGTGACAGCTCAATTTTTTAATGACGGAAATTCGAAATGAAGGACGAAGAAACGGAAAAATGAATTGAACTTGTAAAAAATAAAGAGTTTTTATGGAATTTAAGGAATCCCCTGTACAAAAATATAAAAAAGATGACATATATGAGATACACTGAGCTACACCATTGTGTTCACATTTTCGAGCGTTGCCACAAAATCAGTCATCAGCTGATGTAGTAAGCTATGTAGTCCCAGAGAACGTAGATGAACAGAGAAGTTGCAACTACGAAAAATCGTGTAAAACGTCAAAACTGAACAAAACGCTGGTAGGGCATCCTGTTAACGTTACCAGAGTTGAGTCATGGTGAATTACAGATTTGAGAGAAAAGTTAAAAAAATTAGCGGCGCGCTGTAGAATGGAATGTTACTTTACATTTGTGCACATCTGCTGATATTCTTAGTTTTATTCACATACACCGATTTCACCAATGCACCAATTTCCTAAAACAGCAAAGTAATTTTAAAATTTTCTTATCGAATTTCAATTATAAATAAATTTAAGAATTAAAAAAAATCAATTTAAATTACATAGTTTCAATTTGACTTTGCTGGGACTCGAACCTGCGCCTCTATGTGCATATCTTTCTGTATTAAAAAATTATGCTTCAATAGATGCTTTTGTGTACACAACAAGGACCAATTTGATGAAACTGGTAAATATTTGTCCATATGTATGTAGGTAGGTACCTACTATGTTTTCTTATCGAATTTTCAATTGTAATTAAATTTACGAAATTTAAAAAAAATATATATATGTAGGTATTTTGGTGTTCATTTGCTGATGACCAACCATTTTTATAAATTAATAAAAACATATGTACATATGTATGTATGTACATAGGTAGTTACATACATACATATGTACCTACTTCATTTACACAACTTGATTTATGTAATTAATTACCTATGTACATACCAAATCGAAATTGCCGTCGGCATTTCGCATTGCTATATTTTTGCGTAAAAACATCAATCATCCATATGTACATAGGTACATACATATATAAATATGTATGTATGTATGTATGTATGTACTTGCAAAAGTACACATGTGGTCATAAATGTATCCAAAAACAAAAACTATTGTCCACCACAAAATACAACAATAACAATTTCATTCATAAAGCAATTACAAAAAATCAAGTGAAAACTGGCAACATTGTCTTCGCGCAAATCGACGAAAATTTCAATAATTTTTCTGGTCCAACTCGACTTAAAAAACATCATTGGCAAGGGGACAAGGTGATAAGGGACAAGCTTATGAGATTTTGTTATTGTACCTACAGCTCAAAAGAAGGCGCTCGCATACATACATACATTCATATGACTTCACATGTCAACAAGTGCTGCGTTTGCTTGCCCCTCTACATTTCGCTTTTGTCCATCACTTTTCACAAACCGAAGAAATTTTGTCAAATTTCAACTCCAAATAGCTTTGAGATCAAGTCAGTGGGCATGCGGGTAATACAAAAGTGATGAACCTTGCACACAATGGCAATGGTTCAACACCTGCAAGCTTATGTGCGCATTCATATGAACAAGCGCGGTCACATGCAATAATTGGGTAAATTGGGCCTGCGCACTGTCAGCATGTGATTTCATAGCGGCGGTGTCAGAACAGCCGACAACCCTTTGTCGTTTGATCTACGCAAAGAAGTCAAACTTTGTGCAGAAAATGTACACATCCAAACGAAGATTTTTATACATCCCAATACACATTTTTCTTCATTTTCAACTAAGCCTATTCTCAAACCTAAAACGTTAGTTATCAAATGCACCTCAAATTTTCTTTAATAACGTCCTTAAACAAAAATGCACACTTTTAGTATGGGATTTTGGGCTGATTCTCCATTTGAAAAATTAAATTTTCTCAAACCCATTTCAAAGATAAATTTTTTCTCAAATGCTTCTAAAATTGATCTCAAATTGATAAAAAAATATTTGAGAAGCACTTGAAAACATGTTTATTTTCAATTGATATATGTGCTGATTCTCAAATTGGAAAGCAATGTTTCCTCGTTTGAGAATTTCTTGTTCAGTGTTTAATGGGATATGCACAATCGCGTACAGTAGTGTGTGTTTATTCTTGTTGTTGACATGTGAACCCAGCAAAAAATTTCAAATGAAAATAAGCGTTTAGTAAGCGTTCAGATGTAAGCAAAACACTTGCATTGACATTTACAAACATCGCAAAGGAAGCCTTTTGCAATCGAAACGCGTCGCTCGTTCTAAGCTTGAAATTAGGATTGCAAAAAATGTTTTTTAGGACGCGTTTTGCACTTACCTGAATCTACTTTACTTTTATCACTTTATTTATTTCACTAAAATTTCACTATTTTCACTTGTTTACTGTTCAGAAATCAAAACTAAAATGGGTTCTACCTACAAATAACTGTAAATTTAGTCGGTCACGGTCAACATTTATAAAACGCTAGCATTTCCTTGCGAAATATAAAGACATATGCAAAACGCTTACTATACCAAATATTATGCAAATGTCGCTTGCAAAGTCCTTATTCATGCTAGCTTATTCTAAGCTTGGTTTGGTTTACAACGCTTACATTAGTTCAATTATGAAAGCTTATTTTGATTTGCAAAACGCTTACTAGCTTGTTTGCTGGGTTAAGTCATATGAAAGTATGTATGTATGCGAGCGCCTTTTTTGAGCTGTAGGTACAATAACAAAATCTCATAAGCTTGTCCCTTATCACCTTGTCCTCTTGCCATGGAAATGATTTGAAGTCGAGTTGGACTACATAGAAAAATTATTGAAATTGTCGTCGATTTGCGTGAAGACAATGTTGTCAGTTTTCTCTTGATTTTTTTTGACTAGGTATGTTTATGAATGAATTGTTATTGTTGTTTTTTGATATGTTTGGAGGACAGTAGGATTTGCGTTGATCAGTCATCAGAGTCTAGCAGCTGCTGTGCACCGATACACCAAGATGAATGGTGAGGGTTTTGATGCAGCCACCAATTTATTATTGCTCAATAGATTTACATACATACATAGTATGTACATATGTACATATGTATTGATGCATCATCTAATTGTTCAGAGAGGGTGACAATTAAATTTCATTGGCATAGGTATAGATATGGTTGATCGTTGCTCATCAACGAGGTTGATGGGTTGGCCATCAACAACATGAAATGGACAACAAAATGTTTTTACATTTTCAAAATTTCGAAAATTTTAAAATATGTAATTAAAAAATCGATGTGGAAATTGTTAAAATACTCACCGGTTGTAGCAAACTGGTGCATTGTTGTATGGTTTTTAATACAGAAAATGCATTGATGCGCAGGTTCGAGTCCCAGTAAAGTCAAATTGAAATTAATTTTAATTGATTTTTTTTAATTTTTAATTTATTTATAATTCAAATTCGATAAGAAAATAGTTAAAACACCAGTGGTTTTGGGAAATTAGTGCATCGATGGAATTGGTGTATGGGAGGAATAATGAGCCATATCAGCAGATGTGCAGAAATTTAATATAACATTCCTTTCTACAGACGAACTCGCTCTACTTCTGTTATTTTAACAGCCAGCTGTGTTGAATAAAAATTTTTTATTCACCAGATGCACTACCAGAATTTTGTTGGGTCTCTGGCTTCCACGATTATTCGTAGTTGCAACTTCTCTGTTCATCTACGTTCTCTGACAATAGTTTTTGTTTTTGGATACATTTATGAGCACATGTGTACTTTTGCAAGTACATACATACATTCATACATACATACATATTTACATATGTATGTACCTATGTACATATGGATGATTGATGTTTTTACGCAAAAATATAGCAATGCGAAATGCCGACGGCAATTTCGATTTGGTATGTACATAGGTAATTAATTACATAAATCAAGTTGTGTAAATGAAGTAGGTACATATGTATGTAACTACCTATGTACATACAGTCGAGTCTGGATATAGTGAACCCCCGCTATAGTGAATACCTCGATATAGTGAACACCGAATTATTTACATGGAGTACTCTAAATAGTGAACTATCGAAAGTCTCTAAATAGTGAACAAAATTTTAAACGCAAAAGTAAACATGAAGTGACAAACAAAAAACAAAAATTAACCAGAAATATGTATGTAACAGGTATTCCTCAAAAACGCTCATTTTATGTTTATTCCTGGAAAATCTGATTCAATTTGATGCCAGTGTTTATTTGTTTCCTGTCGGATGCAGACCGCTTCTGAGTGAATGTGTGATGTTTTACCTGTTTCTAAAAGTTTTTGCGTGTTAATAAATTAAGTTTTATTATGCCTGCGAGGAAATTCCTTTCGTTAAAGCAAAAACCTGAAATTGTTGGGGAAATCGAAAGAGACACTAGTGTTTCATCCTTAGCAAATACGTATGGTGTGCCAAATCCACAATTTCGGGAATAAAAAAAATTCTCGTAATCGCATGACCTGAAGCCAACACTACTGATTTGCTGGCATACTAGCATTGACAAGCCTGCGCGATAAAGCGGTCCAAAAATCACTTTCCGAACGCAAGAAGCAAACATCTATTCGCGAATTCTTTAAATAAATATTTGTATTTTCCAAAGTATTAATTAATTCCAATGATATGTTAATCTTACATTTACATACATTAATTTTTATCAAATAAACTATGTTATTTAAAAAAAAATGTCGACCTTAATATAGTGAACAGCCTGGATACTATGAACAGGCCGTGCAAAAATTAGTTCACTATATCCAGACTCGACTGTACATACATATGTACATATGTTTTTATTAATTTATAAAAATGGTTGGTCATCAGCAAATGAACACCAAAATACCTACATAGGCTGTGTGCCAATCGGCAACATTTTTCTCTATGGGAAAATGAGGTAGAAAATTTTACCATGTTGAGATAAAAAACAAAATTTTGCTGTGCCAAACGGAATAGAAAATTTTGACAGTTACAAAGATAAACTTTTGGGCGAAAACGGACAACGATACAATTTTAAAACGTTAAATGAATGTAATTGTTGATGGCAATATTGATGGGAACAGAAGAAATGTACATATTCATGTAATCATCTCATGTTATTTTGTTTTTAAATATTTGTGTTACCTGTATGTGTATGTAATTACAAAATGTCAAAATTTTACCTAGCCCATTGAGCTAGGTAAAATTATGACACTAGAATTCACCACGAATACTGCCAAAATTTTACTCCCTTATGTCAAAATTTAATTTTTTCTACCGATTGGCACACAGCCATATATATATTTTTTTTAAATTTCGTAAATTTAATTACAATTGAAAATTCGATAAGAAAACATAGTAGGTACCTACCTACATACATATGGACAAATATTTACCAGTTTCATCAAATTGGTCCTTGTTGTGTACACAAAAGCATCTATTGAAGCATAATTTTTTAATACAGAAAGATATGCACATAGAGGCGCAGGTTCGAGTCCCAGCAAAGTCAAATTGAAACTAATTTAAATTGATTTTTTTTAATTCTTAAATTTATTTATAATTGAAATTCGATAAGAAAATTTTAAAATTACTTTGCTGTTTTAGGAAATTGGTGCATTGGTGAAATCGGTGTATGTGAATAAAACTAAGAATATCAGCAGATGTGCACAAATGTAAAGTAACATTCCATTCTACAGCGCGCTGCTAATTTTTTTAACTTTTCTCTCAAATCTGTAATTCACCATGACTCAACTCTGGTAACGTTAACAGGATGCCCTACCAGCGTTTTGTTCAGTTTTGACGTTTTACACGATTTTTCGTAGTTGCAACTTCTCTGTTCATCTACGTTCTCTGATAAAACCAGAGAACGTAGATGAACAGAGAAGTTGCAACTACGAATAATCGTGGAAGCCAGAGACCCAACAAAATTCTGGTAGTGCATCTGGTGAATAAAAAATTTTTATTCAACACAGCTGGCTGTTAAAATAACAGAAGTAGAGCGAGTTCGTCTGTAGAAAGGAATGTTATATTAAATTTCTGCACATCTGCTGATATGGCTCATTATTCCTCCCATACACCAATTCCATCGATGCACTAATTTCCCAAAACCACTGGTGTTTTAACTATTTTCTTATCGAATTTGAATTATAAATAAATTAAAAATTAAAAAAAATCAATTAAAATTAATTTCAATTTGACTTTACTGGGACTCGAACCTGCGCATCAATGCATTTTCTGTATTAAAAACCATACAACAATGCACCAGTTTGCTACAACCGGTGAGTATTTTAACAATTTCCACATCGATTTTTTAATTACATATTTTAAAATTTTCGAAATTTTGAAAATGTAAAAACATTTTGTTGTCCATTTCATGTTGTTGATGGCCAACCCATCAACCTCGTTGATGAGCAACGATCAACCATATCTATACCTATGCCAATGAAATTTAATTGTCACCCTCTCTGAACAATTAGATGATGCATCAATACATATGTACATATGTACATACTATGTATGTATGTAAATCTATTGAGCAATAATAAATTGGTGGCTGCATCAAAACCCTCACCATTCATCTTGGTGTATCGGTGCACAGCAGCTGCTAGACTCTGATGACTGATCAACGCAAATCCTACTGTCCTCCAAACATATCAAAAAACAACAATAACAATTCATTCATAAACATACCTAGTCAAAAAAAATCAAGAGAAAACTGACAACATTGTCTTCACGCAAATCGACGACAATTTCAATAATTTTTCTATGTAGTCCAACTCGACTTCAAATCAGTTCCTAGGCAAGAGGACAAGGTGATAAGGGACAAGCTTATGAGATTTTGTTATTGTACCTACAGCTCAAAAAAGGCGCTCGCATACATACATACTTTCATATGACTTAACCCAGCAAACAAGCTTGTAAGCGTTTTGCAAATCAAAATAAGCTTTCTTAATTGAACTAATGTAAGCGTTGTAAACCAAACCAAGCTTAGAATAAGCTAGCATGAATAAGGACTTTGCAAGCGACATTTGCATAATATTTGGTATAGTAAGCGTTTTCCATATGTCTTTATATTTCGCAAGGAAATGCTAGCGTTTTATAAATGTTGACGGTGACCGACTAAATTTACAGTTATTTGTAGGTAGAACCCATTTTAGTTTTGATTTCTGAACAGTAAACAAGTGAAAATAGTGAAATTTTAGTGAAATAAATAAAGTGATAAAAGTAAAGTAGATTCAGGTAAGTGCAAAACGCGTCCTAAAAAACATTTTTTGCAATCCTAATTTCAAGCTTAGAACGAGCGACGCGTTTCGATTGCAAAAGGCTTCCTTTGCGATGTTTGTAAATGTCAATGCAAGTGTTTTGCTTACATCTGAACGCTTACTAAACGCTTATTTTCATTTGAAATTTTTTGCTGGGTTCACATGTCAACAACAAGAATAAACACACACTACTGTACGCGATTGTGCATATCCCATTAAACACTGAACAAGAAATTCTCAAACGAGGAAACATTGCTTTCCAATTTGAGAATCAGCACATATATCAATTGAAAATAAACATGTTTTCAAGTGCTTCTCAAATATTTTTTTATCAATTTGAGATCAATTTTAGAAGCATTTGAGAAAAAATTTATCTTTGAAATGGGTTTGAGAAAATTTAATTTTTCAAATGGAGAATCAGCCCAAAATCCCATACTAAAAGTGTGCATTTTTGTTTAAGGACGTTATTAAAGAAAATTTGAGGTGCATTTGATAACTAACGTTTTAGGTTTGAGAATAGGCTTAGTTGAAAATGAAGAAAAATGTGTATTGGGATGTATAAAAATCTTCGTTTGGATGTGTACATTTTCTGCACAAAGTTTGACTTCTTTGCGTAGATCAAACGACAAAGGGTTGTCGGCTGTTCTGACACCGCCGCTATGAAATCACATGCTGACAGTGCGCAGGCCCAATTTACCCAATTATTGCATGTGACCGCGCTTGTTCATATGAATGCGCACATAAGCTTGCAGGTGTTGAACCATTGCCATTGTGTGCAAGGTTCATCACTTTTGTATTACCCGCATGCCCACTGACTTGATCTCAAAGCTATTTGGAGTTGAAATTTGACAAAATTTCTTCGGTTTGTGAAAAGTGATGGACAAAAGCGAAATGTAGAGGGGCAAGCAAACGCAGCACTTGTTGACATGTGAAGTCATATGAATGTATGTATGTATGCGAGCGCCTTCTTTTGAGCTGTAGGTACAATAACAAAATCTCATAAGCTTGTCCCTTATCACCTTGTCCCCTTGCCAATGATGTTTTTTAAGTCGAGTTGGACCAGAAAAATTATTGAAATTTTCGTCGATTTGCGCGAAGACAATGTTGCCAGTTTTCACTTGATTTTTTGTAATTGCTTTATGAATGAAATTGTTATTGTTGTATTTTGTGGTGGACAATAGTTTTTGTTTTTGGATACATTTATGACCACATGTGTACTTTTGCAAGTACATACATACATACATACATACATATTTACATATGTATGTACCTATGTACATATGGATGATTGATGTTTTTACGCAAAAATATAGCAATGCGAAATGCCGACGGCAATTTCGATTTGGTATGTACATAGGTAATTAATTACATAAATCAAGTTGTGTAAATGAAGTAGGTACATATGTATGTATGTAACTACCTATGTACATACATACATATGTACATATGTTTTTATTAATTTATAAAAATGGTTGGTCATCAGCAAATGAACACCAAAATACCTACATATATATATTTTTTTTAAATTTCGTAAATTTAATTACAATTGAAAATTCGATAAGAAAACATAGTAGGTACCTACCTACATACATATGGACAAATATTTACCAGTTTCATCAAATTGGTCCTTGTTGTGTACACAAAAGCATCTATTGAAGCATAATTTTTTAATACAGAAAGATATGCACATAGAGGCGCAGGTTCGAGTCCCAGCAAAGTCAAATTGAAACTATGTAATTTAAATTGATTTTTTTTAATTCTTAAATTTATTTATAATTGAAATTCGATAAGAAAATTTTAAAATTACTTTGCTGTTTTAGGAAATTGGTGCATTGGTGAAATCGGTGTATGTGAATAAAACTAAGAATATCAGCAGATGTGCACAAATGTAAAGTAACATTCCATTCTACAGCGCGCCGCTAATTTTTTTAACTTTTCTCTCAAATCTGTAATTCACCATGACTCAACTCTGGTAACGTTAACAGGATGCCCTACCAGCGTTTTGTTCAGTTTTGACGTTTTACACGATTTTTCGTAGTTGCAACTTCTCTGTTCATCTACGTTCTCTGATAAAACCAGAGAACGTAGATGAACAGAGAAGTTGCAACTACGAATAATCGTGGAAGCCAGAGACCCAACAAAATTCTGGTAGTGCATCTGGTGAATAAAAAATTTTTATTCAACACAGCTGGCTGTTAAAATAACAGAAGTAGAGCGAGTTCGTCTGTAGAAAGGAATGTTATATTAAATTTCTGCACATCTGCTGATATGGCTCATTATTCCTCCCATACACCAATTCCATCGATGCACTGATTTCCCAAAATCGCTGGTGTTTTAACTATTTTCTTATCGAATTTGAATTATAAATAAATTAAAAATTAAAAAAAATCAATTAAAATTAATTTCAATTTGACTTTACTGGGACTCAAACCTGCGCATCAATGCATTTTCTGTATTAAAAACCATACAACAATGCACCAGTTTGCTACAACCGGTGAGTATTTTAACAATTTCCACATCGATTTTTTAATTATTTTAAAATTTTCGAAATTTTGAAAATGTAAAAACATTTTGTTGTCCATTTCATGTTGTTGATGGCCAACCCATCAACCTCGTTGATGAGCAACGATCAACCATATCTATACCTATGCCAATGAAATTTAATTGTCACCCTCTCTGAACAATTAGATGATGCATCAATACATATGTACATACATACTATGTATGTATGTACATCTATTGAGCAATAATAAATTGGTGGCTGCATCAAAACCCTCACCATTCATCTTGGTGTATCGGGGCACAGCAGCTGCTAGACTCTGATGACTGATCAACGCAAATCCTACTGTCCTCCAAACATATCAAAAAACAACAATAACAATTCATTCATAAACGTACCTAGTCACAAAAAATCAAGAAAAAACTGACAACATTGTCTTCACGCAAATCGACGACAATTTCAATAATTTTTCTATGTAGTCCAACTCGACTTCAAATCAGTTCCTAGGCAAGAGGACAAGGTGATAAGGGACAAGCTTATGAGATTTTGTTATTGTACCTACAGCTCAAAAAAGGCGCTCGCATACATACATACATTCATATGACTTAACCCAGCAAACAAGCTGGTAAGCGTTTTGCAAAACAAACAAAATAAGCATTCTTAATTGAACTAATGTAAGCGTTGTAAACCAAACCAAGCTTAGAATAAGCTAGCATAAATAAGGACTTTGCAAGCGACATTTGCATAATATTTGGTATAGTAAGCGTTTTGCATATGTCTTTATATTTCGCAAGGAAATGCTAGCGTTTTATAAATGTTGACGGTGACCGATTAAATTTACAGTTATTTGTAGGTAGAACCCATTTTAGTTTTGATTTCTGAACAGTAAACAAGTGAAAAAGTGAAATTTTAGTGAAATAAATAAAGTGATAAAAGTAAAGTAGAGTCAGGTAAGTGCAAAACGCGTCCTAAAAAACATTTTTTGCAATCCTAATTTCAAGCTTAGAACGAGCGACGCGTTGCGTTTGCAAAAGGCTTACTTTGCGATGTTTGTAAATGTCTATGCAAGTGTTTTGCTTACATCTGAACGCTTACAAACGCTTATTTTCATTTGAAATTTTTTGCTGGGTTCACATGTCAACAACAGGAATAAAACACACACTACTGTACGCGATTGTGCATATCCCATTAAACACTGAACAAGAAATTCTCAAACGAGGAAACATTGCTTTCCAATTTGAGAATCAGCACATATATCAATTGAAAATAAACATGTTTTCAAGTGCTTCTCAAATATTTTTTTTATCAATTTGAGAAGCATTTGAGAAAAAATTTATCTTTGAAATGGGTTTGAGAAAATTTAATTTTTCAAATGGAGAATCAGCCCAAAATCCCATACTAAAAGTGTGCATTTTTGTTTAAGGACGTTATTAAAGAAAATTTGAGGTGCATTTGATAACTAACGTTTTAGGTTTGAGAATAGGCTTAGTTGAAAATGAAGAAAAATGTGTATTGGGATGTATAAAAATCTTCGTTTGGATGTGTACATTTTCTGCACAAAGTTTGACTTCTTTGCGTAGATCAAACGACAAAGGGTTGTCGGCTGTTCTGACACCGCCGCTATGAAATCACATGCTGACAGTGCGCAGGCCCAATTTACCCAATTATTGCATGTGACCGCGCTTGTTCATATGAATGCGCACATAAGCTTGCAGGTGTTGAACCATTGCCATTGTGTGCAAGGTTCATCACTTTTGTATTACCCGCATGCCCACTGACTGGATCTCAAAGCTATTTGGAGTTGAAATTTGACAAAATTTCTTCGGTTTGTGAAAAGTGCAGGACAAAAGCGAAATGTAGAGGGGCAAGCAAACGCAGCACTTGTTGACATGTGAAGTCATATGAATGTATGTATGTATGCGAGCGCCTTCTTTTGAGCTGTAGGTACAATAACAAAATCTCATAAGCTTGTCCCTTATCACCTTGTCCCCTTGCC